>OU015499.1:33656048-33791048 GCA_907164885.2 Dolomedes plantarius | reverse complement strand
TAAAAGTGTTAAGCAGGTATGTGGTAACAAATATTGGATTTTTTTCTTGTCTTATTATAATCATGTGTATCAATTTAAAGGTCTAGAAATTAAGTTGTATTTTAAAAATTATAAAAAATAATTTTAATAAAAGAAAATTAACGAAAATTAAGGAGTATTTTATGGTAAATTATCTCATATATGTATATATAGGTGTGTGTGTGCCTGTACAAAAACCTAAATTTCGGCTATAAGAATCAACCGCTTATAAGAATCAAAAACAGTAATAACAAACGTGATTCTTATAAGCAGGAAATCACTTTATAAAACAGTTCCGTAACTGACTGACTGACTGACTGACATACAACGCACAGACCAAACCGCTGGACCTAAAGGACTGAAATTTTGCATGGCAATTCTTCTTATAGTGTAAGGGTGCACTGAGAAAGATTTTTCAAAAATTCTTCTTAGATTTTTTTAAAATTAAATTTTTAAGCTGTTTTTGTAACTTTTTTTAAGTTTGCATTTAAAATAGTAATTTGAGGCTTATGAAATTTATATCACGTGAAAGATCATAAAAATTCCTTTAAAATGAAATCTTTTTCGAATCTTTACCTTCCTTTTCTGATTTTTGGTGAATTTTTAAAGATTAAATTTTAGAATTTAATTTATTAAATGCTGATCACGTGATTTCTTTTTCTGGTACTTTAAATAAATTTATCGTCACGTGCATAACAACTAAATAGACAAAAACATATTTTTTTTCTTGCTAATGCGGCAGACGATTTGACATTATCCAAAAAAATATTAAAATACAGTAAAAGATATGTTCCTCAAACTGTACTATATTAACTGTACTATATTCTTTAGTATGTCCTATTAGATTTAATTTGAATATTTTCTTCTACATTATTTTGTCTATACAAATATCTCTTACGATTTTTTTATAAATATTTTTTTAGGCATTAATTGCATACATTGACCGTTGTATTTAATTTGAATGTACTCCGTAGCGAAGTGCGGGTTTTCAGCTAGTAGTTTCATAGATTTCGATGTGTGCACCTTTTGTAGCCAAACAAATGTCTAAATGGTAATTCAGTTCTCTCCAAGTGTTTCGTAGCATATCAGGAGTTATTAAACGAATTGCTTGAATGATACGCTTCTTCAACTCATCCACAGTTTCAATTTTTTTTGTTTATACACAACGTATTTAATGAATCCGAAGCAAAAAAGTCTAATAACGCCCGATATGACACGAATAGACTTGGAGAGAACTGGATTACCATTTAGACGGTAGTCGTGCTACAAAAGGTGCACACATCTAAATCTATGAAACTATGATAGTGATTTATGATTGATATTTAAATTTGGTGAGATGTTCTTTCTATTTAAATATTTTTTAAAATTCTAATGGGTAGATCCATAAAAATAAGTCATGAATTTTGGATAGCTTTAGCCCGGACACCACCCTGTATTTTAAAATTTAAATTATTCAGGAAAAAAATCTGGTATAGTATGTTTTAAACGCTCATCAATTCCTTTGGTGCAGGAAATTTATAAAATGAATCTTGTTGCAAGGTGCAGAAAAGTTCAGACTCATTGAAAACACTATTTTTATTGGATTATCAGCATTTATGTAGCTATAAATAGTAGACTCATTTTGTCCATGGGTTAACATTGAGGGGAGCGAATCCAGTAGGGCTAGTACACAGCAGCCTAAGGCCGTCTGCACACGGGGCAACTCAAAAGAAACTGATAACTGACTCCAGTCACAAACCAGTCAGTGATGAGTCGTAACCTATGTAATTGAATGGAACCAGTTGCGCCGTGTGCGTGGCTCCATTCAATTACATAGGTTACGACTCATCACTGACTGGTTTGTGACTGGAGTCAGTTATCAGTTTCTTTTGAGTTGCCCCGTGTGCAGACGGCCTTAATGTAATTATAATATTACACAATCATAATTACATCATGATTGCATAGTGTTACTCTAATAATGTTATAAGAGGTATATTTACCTTATAAGAGTACGTTTATTATATTACAGACGCCTGCCTATCCACGTTTATCATTCGCACTGTCACTTCGTTCTCCACTTAAGTGTTTCTTTACAGCGCAAGTCTTAATGAGGATGCAAATTAAACATTCTGAACTAGAGAATTTACCTGTTTTTCTCTTCGAATTCGGTGTCTCTTGAAGGTTTGTTTAACTTCTTCCCCCCCCCCCCCATTTCAGAGCCCCCCCTCCCCCAACATTGTCTTAGATAACGCACAAGAAACAATGACCGACAAAAGCCCCGAGTCTAGACGGCAGCGGGGTTCAAAGGTCGCAGACGATTAAAGTGAAATTTTCTCTCTCTTTGGAGTCGTTTTTTTCCGTCAGTTCAAGCGTTACCAAGCTCAAGGTTATATACGACCCGCAGTTTGTGGTTGAAATGGGAAACTTGATTCACTTTTTTTTTTCCAGACCAATGAAAAGTGTTGCATTAAACGGGTATTCTGGCGCTGCCACTTTTGTTTACCGTTTTCTCATTGCTTTACATAAATTAATTTCAGCTGGTGGTCTTTAGTTTTCTTAACAGTCCTTTGGCAACAGATTCGGGAAAATCCACGGAACCAATGGCGGCTCCAAGGGGGGGGGGCAGTAGGGGCAATTGCCCCCCCCCCCCCCCCAAAAAAAAAAAAGCCCTGCGTATTTGTTTTCCCATAGCCTAAATTTATATAACCGTAGACCTAATACAAAATGAGTTTACATTTAAAATGAGAGGATGTTTATTTCTTATATATATATATATATATATATATATATATATATATATATATTTATTTATTTATTTATATATATCCCTAAGAGCTGACGTTGCCCCCCCCCAAAAAAAAAACAAAAAACTCTGGACTGGAGCCGCCCCTGCACGGAACTAGGCAAATTTCCTTTTGTTTATTTTAACGGACAAAAAATCGGGGAACCAACAATTAGTTTTTTTTCTCCTAATGGCAAAGAATAAGACAGGCGTTTTGCAAGCAGAACAAAACTCTGTGAACGTATAAAGTGAAAAGTCAATATCTCATCATTTGGCCTCTATCGTTCCAATACTTCTCCACCTGCAGCGCCAGGCCCCTTCCGATGTGGGTCCTGTTTATTTCTTCATTTAACCCACAAAGTGGGCAATTTTGGCTGGTAACAGTTAGTTTTGTGTTGAACTATTTGGCACTGCTTTTCCTTTACAACGACTCCTTAAGGCTGTTGTGTACTCGCCCTATTGAATTATCTCATCTTAATTAAACCTATAGAGAAATTGTGTCTACTATTGACAGCTACATAAATGTTGATAATCCAATATAAATGGTATTTTCAGATAGCCTGAACTTTTCTGCACCTTGCAACAGGATTCATTTGATAAATTTCGTCCACCAAAGGAATTTAGGAGCGTTTAAGACATACTATACCAGATTTATTCCGCAAATAATTTAAATTTCAAAATATTATTGTCATTAAAAAAATGAAAAATACCCCAAGGTGTAAAATTTCTTTCTCTATTACGGAGTACAATTAAAAAAAAAAAAAACTTTCAATCCAAGTCGGCAATCCTTGGACACATTTTCTCCATAGGTTAACTTTGAGGTGAGCGAATCCAATAGGGTTAGTACACAGAAGCCTTAAGAACGATTAATAACGTCCATACCAATAGTGAGACTCGAACCCACAGACTCTGGTACCAAATGCCAGCGCCCTAGCCACTCGGCCATCGTCCGACTAGATAAGCCCTACGGAACTTCATTTAGCCACGGGAATACTTTATTTGGTGTAAGTCCCCCACCAGATGTACTTGTCCTTACCCTGGGTGTTATCCCTCCTTGAGAGGACTTCCGGATTTAACAGATTTAACATGCACTTTACGTCAAGTGCTTTTATCTCTCGCCATAACTGTAGTGTGCATTTCCTGACATGTGTAGGAAATGGACTGAGCTTTTGCTGTATTAACATTCGTATTGAGCATAAAGGTTAAGAGTTCAGGATTTTTTCCTCGCCCTACTCCTTTTTAACAACTCAAAAGACAAATCATGGATTATTTAAGTGCTTCTCGTCGCTAAATGATGGAAATTCTATCATATCAACAGGGGCAAAGTGATTCCGGTTAGTATATCATTATCGCTATTGTCACTTTTATATGTCGGGGGTTATGCATCCAGTCTTTTGCTGCCAACTGGTGAACTAGGATATCAGGGCTGCTGTGTACCAACTCTATTGGATTCGCTCACCTCAGTGTTAACCTATGGAGAAAATGTGTCCAAAGATTGCAGACTTGGATTGAAAGATTTTTTTTTTAATTGTACTCCGTAATAGAGAAAAAAATTTACGCCTTGGGACAGTTTTCGTTTTTTTTAATGCAAATAATGTTTTAAAATGTAAATCATTTTTGGGAAAAATCTGGTGTAGTGTGTTTTAAACTCTCATAAATTCGTTTGGTGGACGGAATTTGTAAAATGAATCCTGTTGCAAGGTGCAGACAAGTTCAGGCTATCTGAAAATACCATTTTTATTGGATTATCGGCATGTATGTAACTGTCAATAGTAGATGCATTTTCTAATTGTGGTAAATATTGAGGTGAGCGAATCCAATAGAATTAGCTCAACAACCACACAATTGCCTGACTAGATTACTAAATAAGTTAATTACTCAGTACATGAAATGCGCACCGCAAGATATATGTGAAGTTTACAAGAGGGAAAATATATCTGCCAAAACGCAAACTAGCCACTTAAGAGATGAATTTCTTTGTCAAGACGTTACTCTCCCTAGATCTAAACATTGGTCATTTTTTCAGTAACGAAGGAGTTAAAATCCTTGGACAGTTTGACGTTACTAATTAGTCAGCCGGATCGACAGTTCATCATTTATTAGTATTTTTCTACTTAAAACTACTGTTAATCTATCCACTTATGTCACCGTTAAGCTTTTCACGCATTTTCACCTGTTTGTTGACGCATCCAGTGAAAGATTAAAGCTGTAGTAATTTATCCGATTGCGCTGTCGTTGCATTTCCAGAACAAAAATTGCTCAAATTACATTATTCGATCGAGATACAGTTAGTTCTACGTTGATTTAAATAATCGCAATTTAACGAATTTTTCACTAAAATACGTGCAAAATTTCATGTTAAATGAGATAACGTGTCGTAACGAATCCTCAATTTATCGAATGGTTTCCTCATTTTAATGAATAGTAATATCTCACACAAAACTGACGTTCGAGGTCTTGTGACACACTGGTTGGGTAGCCATAAGAAGCAGTTACTTTAATTCAGCCTCCTGTTTCCCATAACTCTTACAGAAACCATCCTGTTATAGAAATGTTTGTCGTGTGCGGATTTAAAAATCCCACCTTTGCTATGTAAGTAATTGAATACAATTAGTAGATTACATTTTTTTCATTTTTTGGGTAATAAAGAAAAAGTGTTTGCCGCCAGAGGAGGATATATTAACTTATAAAATATGTTATAGGGGTTTTTCACAGCGGAGAAAATTCAAGTTAATAAATAGGTTTATCAGTTCCTCGGTAATCGTGAAGTGAGGTTTTTACTATATATTCTTTTACTACAAAACCATTTACATCATTCTAGCACGGTAGATGTAATTAACAATGTTTTAACGGATTAAATTCAAAATATTATTCTTCTTTCCGCTGAACGTTCACCAACTTCTTACTTATCTGGAGATTTATTCCTTAAAAGGGGAGTGGTCACTTTTACGTACCTTTAAAAGTATCATTTTTAGACCTTTGTTCGATTGTATGTACACTCATGGACAAAAAAATTAGCGCACCAAGAAATAATTGCGGGATCGTAACGAAACTTGCAATGAAGGTACATGTCGGGGAGATATGCAAATGATTAGAAATGCAGCGTGATTGCGCATTACGCTTAGCCGGTAGAGGGCGTTGAACATCGTACTCTGTGGAGTATAAATCAGGTAACCAAAGCTTGTTTGAGTGTACTGAATCATTTACAAAGGAAGAGCTGAGATAGATATGCCATTACGCCGTGTTCGAAGACAATATAAGCAGTTGTCGCAGTTTGAGAGGGGGAGAATCGTCGGGATGATGGAAGCTGGGTGGTCAGCTAGGCGAGTAGCTCGTCAATTAGGCCGCTCTGATTGTGTTGTGAGGAGGTGTTGGGACCAGTGGACCCGAGAGATGTCATGTACACGAAGACCAGGCTCAGGACGCCCTCGACAGACCAGTCGTCGAGAAGACCGCCCCATCGTAAGAAATGCACGCGTACAGCCAACTGCTTCATCGGCCGCCATCCAGACACAGGTACCACCTTCACTAGGGGCCTCTGTGTCTTCTCGAATCATACGAAGGCGCCTAGCTGAAGGACAGTTAGTATCGCGGCGCCCATTACGTGTGCTGCACTTGACGTCCACCCATCGACGCATGGAGTTTTTCCGCGCACGAGGAAACTGGACTGCAGCGGAATGGAACCAGGTCGTCTTTATCGACGAATCCAGATTCAATCTCGGCAGTGATGACAATCGTGTTCGTGTGTGGAGAGCCCGTGGTGAACGCTTCAATCCTGCCTTTGCTGTACAGCGGCACATCGCTCCCACAGCTGGTGTGATGGTATGGGGAGCCATTGCCTACAATACACGGTCACCCCTAGTATTGTTCCGTGGCACCATGACAGCCCAGCGGTATGTTCATGAAATCCTGCAACCACATGTGTTGCCACTCATGCAACGGCTCCCAGGAGCCATTTTTCAACAAGACAATGCTCGGCCTCATATGGCAAGGGTGTCACAAGACTGTCTCCGCACTGTTACTACCCTTCCTTGGCCTGCCCGATCCCCAGATTTGTCTCCAATCGAGCATATCTGGGATCATTTGGGACGTCGAGTTGGGCATCCCACGAGTTTGACCGAACTAGAGGCAAGGTTACAGCAAATATGGAACGGAATGTCTCAAGACATCATACAGAACTTGTATGACTCAATGCCCGATCGTATCGCATCGTGCATTCGCGCTAGAGGGGGTCCAACGGAGTATTAACTCCTCCGTTCTTTTGCCTTTTTCTCTGAAATAAATTATCCTTTTTCTTTGATTTTCTTATCATTTACTTTTATCAAAGTAGTCATTACGTATGTAAAATTTCGTTTCATTTTGACGACTCCTTCTTGGTGCGCTAATTTTTTTGTCCATGAGTGTATTACTCATGATTTTTGCTTGATTTACATGAAATTTTTTGAGTAACTGCCTATAATACTGTTTATTATACATGCAATATTTCAAGGTAATTAAAAATATATAAAATTACTTTTTATGCATAAAAATTTAATAATTTTTTTAAATCGAACATTTTGCAGTCAACTACTGTGAGCATTCTGTCAAAATAAATTATTAAGGTACAGTAATAATTGTTTACTATATGTGATTACAATACTTCAGGCCACAAAATCCACCAACTCAATTTTGAACCTTAACTTATTTTAATTTTTTTAAAGAATTTTTTTATAAGCTTTTACTCAGTCATTTTTGAAATTTCTAATTAAATATAGCACGTACAAAAATATTTTAATATATTTTAGAATAATGTTGGTGGATATTGTTGCCTGAAGTATTGTAATCACATATAGTATTCAGCTATTTCTGTACCTTAATAATTTATTTTGACAGATTGCGCACAGCAGTTGACTGCAAAATGTTCGATTTTAAAAAAATATTAAATTTTTATGCATAAAAATATTTTTTTTTAATTATCTTGAAATATTGCATATCTAATAAAGAATATTATAGGCAGTTACTCAAAAAATTTTATGTAAATCAAGCCAAAATCAAAAGTAGTACATACAATCAAACATAGGCCTAAATATGATACTTTTAAAGGTACGTAAAAATTACCACTCCCCAGGAAATCTTTTACACAGAGTACTTTTATGCAGAGATCTCCGCCGGTCCATGACTGGTACTTTGGTGTTTGCCCTGGTAGAGCTCTTATCTTCAAAGACGATAGAGCTGAACAGACTGCAATTTGTAGATTTGCAAGTGGCCACTTGAGGTGCCTAAAACTGGATAGACAAAACAAAACTTTTCCCACTTGTAAAAAGTATAATAATGAGAAGGCCATTCCTGGCCACATCCTAACTTGCTTAAATTTATCTAAGGAGGACTTTATTACCGATCCTCGCCTATGGAGGAAGACAGGAGGAAGACCTACGGAGGATTTATGGGCTCATGGACCTGGTCTAGCACCGCTAGACCAGGAGGGATCAGCAACAACAACAACAATAAAAATACTCTCCAAAAAGATCAAAACACTTAATGTCTAATTACAAAAATCGTAAATTTGAGTAAATATGTAACTTTTTGTTATGAAAACATCGACTTAAAACTAGCCGGAACTGGTTTGCACCCAACTTTTCTCCTGCTCGTTCGATTCAAAGCGGTGGCGCGTCAATGAATGCGCGCGCACTGACATTCCCCGACTACAAAGTTTAGATAAAAATGATGGCAACAGAAAAGGAGCGGCGATCTTGGAATTTCTGGCTCAAGAACTGTATGTGGAGTCAGTCTTCGTGAATTCTTCGGCGAGAAAGCCCATCCATCTACTTGTAGAGAAGTGGTTCTGAACCACGTGGCTGCACGTGTCGCACAAAAAATATAATCAATCTTCAAAATACTGATGAAGAAATAAATCGATATTCTGTGAGCAAATTTCCTTCGCACGTGTTGGACAGGTTTCTACAAGTACGCATATAGTACAGAATGGACGCAGATGTTAACGGATTCAAGAAATCCTAATGTTTCCCGGCCCTTTGAGTAAAGATGTGATGCCCATGTGTAAATCATTATGTCCTCTGTTAGTTCATGTATTAGTAAAGTGGCATTTATTCAGAAAGTGTGGTAAGTGAATTCTTGTTTTATTCTTTTATGTTTAAAGCAATGTACTAATCTTCCAGAATCACGGCCATAACAATAATCATTAACACTTTTAAAAGTGTAATGTTCGTGCAATATGTTCTTAACCTTCGGCTTACTTCTCTTGCTTTTCATAAACTGAGGCATCTATATGTCCCGTTAAGCACAATGAGGTATTTTTGAACTCAAATATAGTAAAACAAGATTAAAATTTTCGCTTCAGCAGATTCGATAACAAGACAAAAGGCGAAGTCGTCAGTATTCTATTCAACGAACCCGAGTTTAACGTATTACCTCATTTAAATATTGCATCACATTAGTGAAACAACCTTCACCAAATTCAGTTTTTTTTCTTCCCTTCCAAACGCCCACTTTTCTCTCACACTTCCGAAATGAAACTGAAACTTTTTCCCGCCATTCCCGAGTGTACACCTGCACGATGACATCGAACTTTTCCCGCCTCGTCTGCCCTCGGACGATCTTTTGCGTCAGTTACCGAAGGGGTTTTGCCTACGCCGGCCGACGCCCCCCTACTTTGCCTATCTGAGTCACTTGGACGTTGAGACAGTTTGACTTATAAGGGCAAGCCCAGTGGCGTAGGAAGGAAGCGTTACGGTCGCTGATTAGCTTTCAGCCACTATTCTCAGTCGGTAACTTAAAATTTCCCAACGTACTTAAAGGTGGAATTACGAAGCATTTTCACTGCAAGGCACCGCGTTAAAAGAACGTAATCTTATTAAGATATGACATTTGATGACATATCCCGCACGTATACACTGCAATTTAAAAGAATGTACCGGTTATATGTCGCATTTGATTGAGTATGCCATTGAAACTTCAATTCAATGTTGGACAATGGTTTTCCACACTATTACGTTGTTCAATTGTCAATTGCTATTTTTCTATATTTGGAGCCCTTATGTTCAGTTTCCTAGCCATCGGAAATAGAAAAGAAACTTCACCTCAAAGCTCAGTGTATTCCATATATGTATAAGTCGAGCCAATCATGCTGTTTATATAAATATTTTAAGAGACAGTTTAAAATTATCAGCCCAAAATTTGGGTATTGTAAACAACTTTGTTTTTTTTTATCAAGATAACGATCCTAAGCACACGGCTCTTAACGTTCGCCTCTGGTGTCTCTATAATTGTCCACAAGTTTTGAAAATATCACCTCAATTGCCAGATTTATACCCAATAGAACATACCTGGAGAGAACTGGAAGTTCGAGTACGAAAACACGACATTCACACGAAAAGCGAACTAAAAACAATTATGATGGAAGAATGGATGAACATTGATGCAGAAATTACAAAAGAACTAGTGCAATCTATTCCCAGACGTTTAAAAGCTGTTGTGGATGCTAAAGGATATCCTACTAACTATTAATTTAACGAAAAATTAGAATATTTACTAATATGTAAAGATTTTTTACAAGTGTACGATGACTTTTGTGAGATAAAGTTTTTGTTACTTTTTTATTATTGGTTTCTTAAAAATAAGTTTTACTATGTTTTTAAAATATTTGATGTAGTTTTGTTAAGAATAGATTTTAGATCTTATTATTGAATACCTATTCTGAAATATTCATTTTAATTAATGGATAGACCCCTATTTCATTGAAAATCGTAAGTATACGAACACTTTTAGCCATGCACAGAAGCGTCTACAGATACACAGTGGCTCCCAAAAGTGTTCGTACACTTACGATTTTCAATGAAATAAGGGTCTATCCATTGATTAAAATGAATATTTCAGAATGGGTATTTAATAATAAGATCTATAATCTATTCTTAACAAAACTACATGAAATATTTTGAAAACGTAGTAAAACTTTATTTTTAAGAAACCAATAATCAAAAAGTAACAAAAACTTTATCTCACAGAAGTCATCGTACACTTGTAAAAAATCTCTACATATTTGTAAATATTCTAATTTTTCGTTAAATTAATATTTAGTAGGATATCCTTTAGCATCCACAACAGCTTTTAAACCTCTGGGAATAGATTGCTTTAGTTCTTTTGTAGTTTTTGCATCAATGTTCATCCATTCTTCCATCATAATTGTTTTTAGTTCGCTTTTCGTGTGAATGTCGTGTTTTCGTGCTCGAACCTCCAGTTCTCTCCAAATGTGTTCTATTGGGTTTAAATCTGGCGATTGAGGTGGTGTTTTCAAAACTTGTGGACACCTATAGAGACAACAGATGCGAACGTTGAGAGCCGTGTACTTAGGATCGTTATCTTGATAAAAAAATAAAGTTGTTTCCAATACCCAAATTTTGAGCTGATAATTTTAAATTGTCTCTTAAAATATTTATAAAAACAGCATGATTCATTATGTCATCAATAAATACCAAATTTCCTAGTCCTGATGCTGACATGCACCCCCACACAAGGATACTTCCACCGGCATGCTTAACTGTTCCTACTAAGTTCTTGGGATTAAGTTCCTCATTTTTTTCTTCTAAATACAATTATACGCCCATCAGCACCAAAAATGTTCATCGGCAAATAAGACATAATTCCAATAGGTTTGGGGCTTTTTTATCATTGATAGTGCGAAGGGAAGCCTAAACTTTCTGTTTTTCTCTCTCACAAAAAATTTTCTATGGGCAGAACGCCCATGTAATTCAGCTGTTCTGAGAACTCGTCAAAAAATTTCAGGTGAAATTGAAGTAGAAAATGTTTCATTGAATTCTGCAGAAACTTTTACAGCACTCAAACGTGAATTTTTCACAAATTTTCTAATTATAAATCTCTGATCACGTTTTGTTAACTTTGCCGGACGGCCTTTTCTTACCTTGTTTTCGATCCAATTTTCTTCTTTAAAGCGTTTTTTCACATACTGCACAGTAGAATGGGTTAAATTAAGTAATTTAGCAATATTCCGAACTGATTTACCACTACTATGATGAAAAATAATCAATTTTCGAATGCTGTTTGTTGTTTCTTTACGACTACGAGTCATTTTTAAATAATAAATAGAATATTACGGAGTAGGCAAGCAAAAATTAAAGCCAAACGATATTTTAAATGCTACCACAATTCAAAAATAAAAATAAAGCGCCAGACGATAATTTTAATTATGAATTTATCCGAAAATATTTCAGTGTACGATGACTTTTGTGAGATTAAGTTTTTGTTACTTTTGGATTATTGGTTTCTTAAAAATAAAGTTTTACTATGTTTTCAAAATATTTCATGTAGTTTTGTTAAGAATAGATTATAGATCTTATTATTAAATACCCATTCTGAAATATTCATTTTAATTAATGGATAGACCCCTATTTCATTGAAATTCGTAAGTGTACGAACACTTTTGGGAGCTACTGTATCTTTAGGTCTTCCATAAGGGGTTCAAACTAATTTCACCGCTTAAGAACTTTTGTATGAGCTATATATGGGCAGAAAATTAACCGCACAACAGGTTTTAATCTCCTTTTTTTAAACTGATCTTTAATCTATCGAACAGACCTAAAGATTTAATGCTTGCCAGCGAATGAATTCTTTGTTCGCGAACAAAACCTTTTCCACTATAATTTGTTTGAAGCCCAAAAGAATGGAAAGAAAGCTAGATACAAATGAATGGCAAAGCGATGCAATAATATTATGCAGTTCAAAGACGCATAAGGAGAAGAAAGAAGCAGAGTTTGCTGATGCGAGAAGCAGTTATAGCTGTACAGTTTGATGCAAAAAAGAAATAAGAAAAAAAGTAAAAACAAACTTATCATCTTTTGATAGGCTTATACTTATTCTGATAGGTTTTCGACACATCAGGATAAATTGCGACAGGCGCAGGATGCAACATCTGGTAAATTAAAATAGATTTCAAACGAAGCAACAACATGCACCGAATAAACTAATTTTGGAGGAAATTGGACGTTGGAAGTTCCATTCAATACATAATTGCTGTAGATTCTCTCTAAAAAGCGGCCGGTGTGAATTCCAGCTCACAAGAACAACTCGTCTTCACTAAAACTCACCAGACGTGGTCAGCTGCACGTTGATGACCAGCTGCATGGTAAGACTAGTTCAAAAGCAGAGTTAACAAAAGGCTCTAAAAGGATGCTTTAATTATAAAGAAGTTGGAGGTTAGAAAGGATAGCTAATAAAACGCATCAGTGGACTTAAAAAGAAATTTTGGTCGATATCTGTTCGTGCAGCTTCACGTTTATTTGTTTATTTATTTGACATCTACAAGTTTTAGGTTTTATCAGTATCTGCTCATGCAGTTTCATGTAATTTTTTTCATATCATCATGTTCGAAATTTTAGAAACATCTGCTCACGTAGCTTCTTGAAACTTTCTTCATATCAACTTTTGTCAAACTTTTTTTTCAATGTCTGTTCATACCGTTTCAAGCAACTTTTTTTTCAGATCGACAAGTTTTAAATACTAGCAGCATGGTCGCTTTTAGTTTTATATTTTCTTTTTCAAAACAACTCAACTGAAAGTAACATACCAAAGAAATGTTACCATTACCTGTCATCAAAAATATACGTTTTTAAGGGGTAGTGGGAGCTCAGCCAAAAAATTTATAATCATTGCTAAATACTCTATAAGGCTGATTCTAGAACATCGTGATTAAAAAATGTGAATTTCCATTACTTCAGAACAGAGTTAAAGATAAGACTGATTAAACCAACACCAATGATTTTAAAAATAACACCCCTCCCTATATGTACTATTTTTCAAAATTAAGATATCTACACTTTATCATTACATCAAATAAGAAATTGTTGGGACGGGGGGGGGGCGGAATTTTCACTTTAAAAAAATGGAGTAAAAATTCAGCAAGTATACTAAAATACAGTGTGGATTACATCACTCTCTGTATGTACTAATGTTAACAATTCAAATATCTACATTTAATCATATCAAATAATAAATTGTTGGGAAAATATCTTCACTTATAAAATGGAGCAAAAATTCAGCAAGTACTAAAAAAGGTGTAGAAAATTAACTACTGGCTGTCGGTTGCTGTGCCGGTGACGGTTAAGCCTAACCTAGCGATCACTTATGCTCTCTCTTTCACGCCTCTCTCTTAGTGGATTATTTCTTTCGCTTTCTTTCTTGAGACTGTTCCCAATTTTCATTTGATCGTGCAGTTCGCTTTCGAGCATTCCTGATTTCAGTGCGTAAATCGATGTTGACACGCAGTTGCGAATTTCGGACGGCCGCTAATGTTTACATCTGGTAGTTGCAGCCGTTGCCATTTGGAGTGTAAAAATATCGTCGATTTTGGTGTTGCATACCTACGCGTCCTATATATATAGATTATTAATATCTACTCGTGCAACTTCAGGCAACATTTTACTCATCAACAAGTTTTAGTATTTTTCTATATCTTCTCATGCAACTTCATGCAACATTTTTCATACAAAGGCCGTCTGCACACGGAGCAACTCAAAAGAAACTGATAACTGACTCAAATCACAAACCAACCGTGACTGGTTACAAACCCGTCGACGGGTTTGTAACCAGTTGCGCCGTGTGCGTGGCTCCATTCAATTACATAGGTTGCGACTCATCACGGACTGGTTTGTGATTTGAGTCAGTTATCAGTTTCTTTTGAGTTGCTCCGTGTGCAGACGGGCTTATACGTTTCAGATTTTCCCAGTATCTACTCCACCATGTAATTTACTCTCTGTAAGACCTCTTACTATTCGTGATAATTTCGTGGTCCATAGATCAGCGGCGTCGGCAGAGAAGGGGAAAGGAGAAGCAGGTACTAATTCCTCCAGAAATGTGAATCATTAATATATCATAATGATTATAAATATTAACCAAAGAAAAACACCTATTGTCCAGAAGTTAAGTTTTTTTCTGCTTACGTCACTGCCACAGGTGATTTGAACAAGACCCGTCCGGCCGTATGAATAATCGATCTAGTACCTATCTCAAACCATCTGGTGATAGATGAGAACAAAAAAAGTAAGTTTTCCGGTAATCCGAAACTTCCTATGGAATCTCTCTTATCCGAGAATGCTTCGGTCCGATACTTTTACGATGATCAGGGTCTTATGGTATATTATGTAGGGTCACCATGATAAATCTTTGAAAACTAGGAAGTCGTGAGAGAAAAAACATTGCGTTCGTAATCCCGGACTCATTTAAAATAAATCAATAAAGACTAACAGTAAAATAAATCAATAGAGATTACCGTATTTTGGGGATCATAAGACGCACCTTTTAAAATAAAAAATGGACTTACCTTTGGACCATAAGACACTTCCCAATTTTAACATTAAAATGAAATGAATATTTCTAGATGGCAAAATGTTATAAGACATTTACGTGATAGCAATTCCAATATTCAAGATGTCATGAAAAATCAGCCATTTGTTTTACATGAGCAAACGTGGCATCAATGTTTCAGAAAAATAGTTGGCTATTACTTACAGTAGTTACAGTAAATAGAAAATATCGGCGAACGAGAGTCCGGAATGTGAAAAACCCAATTTTTTTAGGAAAAGTTTCTTATAACACTTTGCCATCTGAGCACAGATTTTGTTATATATATTATATATATTTACTAGCTGAAAACCCGCGCTTCGCTACGGAGTACATTCAAATTAAATACAACAGCCAATGTATGCAATTAATGCCAAAAAAAAATAAATATATATATATTTATAATAAATGCGACGATCAATGTATACAATTAATGTAAAAAATATATTTTATAAAAAAATCGTAAGGGATATTTATTTTTTTTAGATAATATCTAATCGTCTGCTGCATTAGAAAGAAAAAAAAATATTTTTTTGTCTGTTCAGTTGTTATGCACGTGACGATAAATTTATTTAAAGTAGCAGAAAAAGAAATCACGTGATCAGCATTTAATAAATTAAATTCTAAAAATTAATCTTTAAAAATTCACCAATAATCAGAAAATCGAAGTAAAGGTTCGAAAAAGATTTCATTTTAAAGGAATTTTTATGATCTTTCTCGTGATATAAATTTTATAACCCTCAAATTCTTATTTTAAATGCAAACTTAAAAAAGTTACTAAAACAGCTTAAAAATTTAATTTAAAAAATCTAAGAAGATTTTTTCAAATATCTTTCTTAGTGCACCCCTACACTATAAGAAGAATCGCCATGCAAAATTTCAGCCCTTTATGTCCAGCGGTTTGGTCAGTGCGTTATCTGTCAGTCAGTCAGTCAGTTACGGAACTGTTTTAAATATATAGATTACATATATTGTGTATATTTTATATATATATTATTTATTTTATATGTTTTTTTACCTTTATTAAGTAAGAAATTGAAAATATCTTTCTATACCTAACAAAATACAAAATATTCTTTTCTAAAAATCCTCCCATAAATTTGAGGTGCGTCTTAAAGTACTTATGGTCCGAAAAATACGATAATTGACAATAATGCCTATTACTATAAATTTTTCAAAAGAAACAATATTTCTTCTTAAAGTAATCATATTTTAAAGTAAAGAAAAATATTTCTTCTTACTCAATATCTCACAAGAAGAAGAAAATTGTGACAATTTAAAGATTTTGATCACTTTATTTATCTGTGTTACCAATATTTTTTAATACATTTTTATCACCTTTTTAAACGATCCAATAAACTTCTTGCCAAGTCACTTTAAAATTATCTATAGTCTTGATAATCTCGGATAAAGCTTCTAGTTTTTTCTTATTTCTTTCTTTAGTCCAGTGACTTGATATTAGAAAAAAATACCCTCTCTACGTGGACATTATGCACCGGTAAGCAGACATGAATTTCTGCAACTGTTTTGCGTTCTTGACAGTTTTTGCCACATTTATAATCCCTGAAACAGGTGCACTACAATTTATCGCCATTAATCATGGAATCATCAGTAGCAGTTTCTTCATTTACGGATTTTTTGAAGCTAAGAAGCTCATTAAATAGTTTTTGGTCGTCCACGTTCATGTTGCAAGACCTTAAGAATTCGAGTGACTAAATGAAATCTGTCCATTCTGCTGATTTAACTTTTCTGGTATCCATCCCTTCAAAAACATTTAATTCGCCTAAGAGCGCAATTCAAGATTCTAAATAATTTTTCATTACCTTATTATCTAATTATTTAATAAACTTTTCATTATCCCGGAAGAAATTTTCTATTTCTTCCGAGAACAATGCATTTCTATCCATATCTAGTATCGTCCTTCGCCACGATATATTCAGTCAGTACGTTAAATTTCAGAATATTTCGGAACCCTAAGACTTAGGACCTGTTCACATAGGAGTCCGGTAGCTGAAGCGTTAAAGTATTGAAATATATTCAACCAATGGCAAACCTCCAAACGATTAGCAACGAAATTTTTAACGCCTATGATAGGCTTAATTCCGTCTCAGTGCCATCTTTCCTCTTCCGCTTCCGCTACCGGACTCTATGTAAACAGGCCCTTAGGGTCTTAAGGTCCTTAAGTCTAAGGCCGTCTGCACACGGAGCAACTCAAAAGAAACTGATAACTGACTCAAATCACAAACCAGTCCGTGATGAGTCGCAACCTATGTAATTGAATGGAGCCACGCACACGACGCAACTGGTTACAAACCCGTCCGACGGGTCCCGCGTCGTGTGCGTGGCTCCATTCAATTACATAGGTTGCGACTCATCACGGACTGGTTTGTGATTTGAGTCAGTTATCAGTTTCTTTTGAGTTGCCCCGTGTGCAGACGGCCTTAGGGTCCGAAAAATTTGTGGTTTGTCTGCAACTCACATTTATGGGAGAATTTTTAGAAAAGAATATTTTGTATTTTGATAGGTATAGAAAGATATTTTCAATTTCTTACTTAATAAAGATAAAATATATGTAATAAATATAATAAATAATATATAGAGATAGATAGATAGATAGATAGATAGATAGATAAGATAAGATAAAATATTCATTTTTTTTAATGTTACCTTCGGACCATAAAACGCACTCCAAGTCGATTTTTTTTTATGTAAAAATTTTCGTCTTATGGTCCGAAAAATACGGTATACTCTAAATACTAAAATAATAGAAAACCGCGCTTTCTTCAAAACCCCGGACACATTTGGAAAATCCCTCTGGACGTTCCTGGATGACATTAAAAAGAGGACTGTGCTCGGGGGAAAAGAGGACGGATTACAAGCTTATGAGTTCTTTAATAGCTCGTTCCAGTATATTTAACAATTCGCCAGAGCCCGCGCAGAGAAAGGCAAATCGAAAACGTTTTCACACCTTTGCGGGTAGCGCATTTTCACCTCTTTGATTACCCAATGATTTCCTCTCGCCTATTTAACCGGATACATTTGAAATGCAGGCGCACATCCTCTTTGTTTTGATAATCGACAGCTGCATAGCTTCGGCGCGCCGCCACACTTTGTTAATCCCCGCTCCGGCGCGAGGCTTTTTTCACTTCACTTTTATTTTTAAAAAATAAAAAAAAAATTCTCCGAGCTTAAGAAATATATCTGCCTGGCTTAATGCTGTCATGATAGGCTTTGAGAAATGTGAAATAAGCGGACAGAGGGTAATGAACAGGAGGATCTCGCTCGGCCAAAGAAGAGAAAAAATAATGCTGATGAATTTATCTCAAGCGATGATAGTGACTTTCTTTGAACTTCGCCGTTTCTTGGAACCTTATTCTTGAAAACTGCTGGGAATCGATGTATCATTGACATCTTGCCAGCTCTCCAGCGTTCAGTCCAGCGTAAGTCCCCGATTTTCGAGCTTTCTAGGGCTCGACCAGAGATATAAACTGGTCAAGTTGTGCTGGGGACACACAGTTTTGCAAGAAGTTAACAGGGCTTGCAGTGGCCTTGTAGTAATTTGCTGGCTTTCAGTGCTGAGGGTGCATGGATCGAATCCCGGCGTGCCATAAAATACCTCCGTGTCTAGGCTGGTTATGGGCACGTTAAATCAGCAGACCGGAGAGTCCCTCTATGAAGGTCAGAGAGGATGGTGGAGGGTACGATACCTCCCCCCCCCAGATGTCGCCTCTGGGTCAAAATTGATGTGGCAACTATCCAAGACGGACTCTGACCCTTGTGGTGTTAATAAAACCGGAGCCACACACTTCATCTCAAAGCCTATATGGACCATCCCAAAGCCTATATGGTCTGGAACTTCAAGCCAGGGAGCATTAACAAAAACAACAACAGAAGTTAACATTTATTAAAGCTTGTGAGTTATGGGATTATTATTTTAATTTCCTTACCAGATAAGTTATTGTTACTGTCGCAACTCTCGCAAGCCTTTTGCAAAGCCTCATTCCACATTTGCTCGGTCGTGATGGAGTGACGAAGAGAACAAGGTTAATCAAATTCAGATCTGGATACTGACATGCGGGCAGCGTATAAAATGACGTCAGTGAGATAAGAAGGAAATTCATCAGGTAAAGCAGGCAGAGATTTATTGTTAAAGACGCGTGTCTTCCGAAAGCAGCAGCTGTCTTCTAACTATGTCTAGATTTTTTTAAATTAAAGTTTTAAGCTGTTTTTGTAACATTTTTTAGAGTTTGCATTTAAAATAATAATTTGAGGGTTATAAAATTTATAGGGAAGAGGAAGAGGGGAAGATCCTAGGGGGGGGGCCCTTTTCAGAAGAAAGATCCTAAAAATTCCTTCAAAAGGAAATCTTTTTCGAATCTTTACCTCCCTTTTCTGATTTATGGTGAATTTTTAAAGATTAATTTTTAGAATTTAATTTATTAAATGCTGATCACGTGGTATCTTTTCTTTTTGTGATACTTTAAATTAACTTTGCGTCATGTGCATAACAGCGAAATAAATTGACAAAAAAAAATATTGAAATACGCCAAAAGATAAAATTTAATCACTAGACCAATTGATATGGAAATATTTTTAAGAATTTAATTCAAACTAGCATGTTTTATGGATATTAAACATACAAATTAATTGCATAAATTGACCGTTGTATTTAATTTGAATATTTTCTTCTACATTATTTTGTCTATAAAAATATCCGTTAAGATTTTTTTATAAATATATATTTTTTTGGCATTAATTGCATACATTGACAGATGTATTTATTATAAATATATATTTTTTGTTTTGTTTTGTTTGGCATTAATTGCATACATTGACCGTTGTATTTAATTTGAATGTACTCAGTAGCGAAGCACGGGTATTCAGCTAGTCGTCCATAAAAATGAACCGAGGACAACTGCACCCCGGAAAAGTCAAACACAGGACTTAAGATCTCCAACCCATTTATATCAGTTCATTATTGACAAAGTAGAACATCATACGAACACTATTACAAACTGGACTAGCTATGACATGTTGGATAGATCACTATTCGTTGGTTTTGGACGTTTTATGTTATTTCAATACTGAACTTAAGTGACAAAACATTTACTTGCCTTGGGATATCTGTAACACGAAAAGTTGCTTACGTTGTTAATCTTGTTATCGTTGCTTACCTCTTTTGTATGTATGTATGTGTTATATATATATATATATATATATATATATATATATATATATATTTATACAGTGGTACCTCGACTTACGAGTTTTTCGAGATACGAGCATTCTCTCGGTAGATTTTTTGCTTCGAGTTACGAGCTAAAATTCGGGTTACGAGCAAGCTTCAGATATCCCACCGCTAGTTTGAGCAGCGAATGCCATGTTACGTGTTCATTAAATGAGAACGCAAGAAGCATATAATATTTACAACCTTTATGTACAATTATTATTCAATTGTATACATATTATTCTGAGACTACTATCTAGTCTCAAACCGAGAGATTAACACTGAACAATTACCAACCCGCGCAGCTTGCTCTGCCCAAACTTGAGTCGCCCTCTGAAACCGAACAGCGTCCAACCTCTCTCGCAGAGAGATAGCTTCAATTCCGATCCCCACACTGGAAATCCCCATAGGGTCTAGGGGATGGGATGACCTTGGTCCTATGATCGCAAGCTCTCCATCTTCTACAGATTCTGAGAAAATGTTCTTCGGATTCTCGGAAAGAAGAATCTGGACATTACAGCCATAGTTAACGATGCAACAATCGCCAAGGTTCCGTGTCTCACTCGTTCACTTTAAGAGAGTAGCTGGTAATAAAAACGAAAGTGAGGAAAGCGGGGCGAAAAGGTCAAAAATCAACGAATAAGATATAATTTTTCAGTTCAGCCTTTCTCCTCGTCTTCCATCAGAATCTTCAAGTCGGATCTCCAAGGTAAATGTTGTACATTACACTTAATAAAACAAATTTTTTTGCAGTACATTCTATTGTATTGCGTTTTTATACAATGTTCGTCGTTTATAAACACATTTTTCTTATTTAAAAACATGTAACAAAAAATTGCGGTGTTTTGGGGGAGCTCGGAACGAATTAATGGCATTTCCATTCATTTCAATTGGGAAAATTGATTCGAGATACGAGTATTTCGAGTTACGAGCTCCGTCATTCAATTTTCCACATTGAAATGAATGGAAATGCCATTAATTCGTTCCGGGCTCCCCAAAAACACAGAAATTTTTGGTTACATGTTTTTAAATAAGAAAAATGAGCTTATAAATTATGAACATTGTATAAAAACGCAATACAATAGAATGTACTGCTATGAACTTGTTTTATTAAGTGTAATGTACAATATTAACCTTGCATATCACATTTGAAGATGCTGATGGAAGAGGAGGAGAAAGGCTAAACTGAATAATTAAATCTTATTCGTTGATTTTTGACCAAGGTCATTCCATTCCCTAGACCCCGTGGGGATTCCAGTGTGGGGAGGGAATTGAAGCTATTTCTCTGTGAGAGAGGTTGGACGCTGTTCGGTTTCGAAGGGCGACTCAAGTGTGGGCAGTGCAAGATGCCCCGGGTGATGAGTGTCAATCTCTCGGTTTAGGACTGGATAGTAGTCTTAGAATAATATGTATACAACTGTATAATAATTGTATATAAAGGTTGTAAATATTATATGCTTCTCGTGTTCTTATTTGATGACCACGTAACATGGCGTTCGCTGCGCAAACTATCGGTGGGGTATCTCTGAAGCTTGCTAGTAACCCGAATTATAGCTCGTAACTCGAAGCAAAAAATCTGCCGAGAGAATGCTGGTATCTCGAAAAACTCGTAAGTCGAGTCACTCGTAACTCGAGGTACCACCGAGGTATATATATATATATATATATATATATATATATATATATATATATATATATATATATATATATATATATATATATATATATATTATATAGTAGATAGATAGATAGATATACGTATGTCAAAATTTTGACACATTTTGGTACTTTTCTGTTTAACTGTTTTCTGCTTGCGCAAGCGATACAGACTGGGTTTGGCACGCTGCCAAAATTATAACTCACGATGCAGGACATCTAAAATTTTGCTTTCCGGAGGGCCGTTATGGAGGAACGTTATCCTACGTTAAAATTGCGAGTCTGATCAGATTCCTTAGCACAAATATCGTATTAAATATACTATACATAGATAATAATAATAATACAATTATTATTTACCTGTTTTCTTACTAAGTATGTAAACTTATTTAAGAACTTTACAATCCTTCTATTAAAACGTTTCACAATTAAAATTAATGAACAGCTGTCTGTAAAACAGTCCACAATTGACAGAGTCTAAAATCCCACGAACTGGTAATGCAAGCTAGATCACCTACGACACTTTCGATCACCCACTATTCATAAGTTATGAAGATTAATGGAGTTAACTTCATTATTCCGCCGAGATGAAGGTTCATTTCGAGATAATTTAATAAAAATTATTTTGGAAGGGTATATCTTTATCATGAGAAATGGAGTGTTTTAAAAGGCTGTGTGAGATACAACAGCGGTCTGCTGGAACCGCTATGAGTTACTTAAAATATTTTGATTAGCAGCATCATAACGCTAAAATGCACAACTAAAACGAGACTAAAGCTACTTGTAGAAGAACTGGAAGTGCTTTACATAATACAGTGCTGGCCATTAAAATTGCAACACCATGAAACAGGGATGATACAAACGTCGAATTCGCATGAAAGGAAGAAGATGCTGGGATATGCAAATGATAAGCATTTAAGCGCAATCGAAAGACGCTGGAGGGAGAAACGGCATCTCAAACTCTGTATGAAAGGAAAGTTACGCAGCGGGTCTCTCATTCGGAAATCGAATTTGAATGTTGGTTGTTTGTGAGAAGATCGTGTTATGCCTCGTATAAGAAGGAGAAATGAGTTATGCTCCTATCACCTCGGTCGCCATCTTGCTTTTCCATCCTCGTGTGTTTTACAAGAACCAAGGATCTAGGACTCGAAGAACAACTTCTTTTTCAGGACAATCCCGTTTATTATAGGTACACACTCACAAACAAATACATATCATTACAGACAGCTATTATTATTAAGAAATCCTATTTAACGTTCTAAAAATACCCTTCGTTAAAAATCGCAGCAACACACAGGTGACACGCCTGTGCTAGCCTTCTCTACCCTGGGTCTGTTTGCATCTGGCACTCCCGGTTCAGTCGTCGGGGCTTGGTGAAAGTTCTTTTGATTGGCGGTCGCCAAGTATCTTAAAGAAGCGACGATCCTCGCCAGCTGAGGTTAACAGAGTCTTACAAATGGCTACCAGCAAGTGTAAGAATTCGATAGCGGCAGGATCGTGGCCTATCGAGAGTGAGGTTTATCGTTCCGCGATATTGCTACTAGCATTGGTCAGAGTCCAAAGACTGTCATGCGAATATGGAATCGATGGATTCAGGAGGGTCATACTAAACGCCATGCAGGATCTGAACGGCCTCCCACTAACGTCCGAGAGGACAGACATGTTGTCAGGTCATCCGTGCAGGATCGTACAGCCACATCACGGACCTTGAGTCAGGAAATGGGCTTGTTTGCAGCACGGCAAGTATCCGCACGGACAGTGCGACGACGTCTGCAGCAGCACGGACTGTCTACACGGCGACCATTATTGCGACTTCCCTTGACACTGCAGCATAGAGACGCACGGCGACAGTGTTGCGCCCAACGACAAAACTGGATACAGGAGTGGCACAACGTCGTCTTTTCAGACGAGTCCCGGTTCTGCGTGTAGCATCATGATGGACGTATCCGTGTCTGGAGGCACCGAGGAGAAGGCATGTGGCCTGCTTGCTTCGACATTGTCATGCGGTCCGTGTACTTGGTGTGATGGTATGGACAGTCATTAGGTACACGACACGAACACCTTTTGTTCGCGTCCTCGGTAATCTGAACAACCAGGGTTGCATTTCTCCGATCTTAAGGCCGGTGGCTGTGCCCTATCTTCGAAGCCTCGGAGACGTCATCTTTCAACAAGATAACGTAAGATCTCATGTTGCCCGTCGTATTCTGACCTACCTCGACACAGAAGGTGTTCGACTGTTGCCCTGTCCAACACGTTCTCCAGATCTCTCATCCGTTGAAATCATTTGGTCATGGATTGCTGAAAGACTGGGCCGCCACCGCTCTAAAGCCACTACGATTGATGAAGTGGGGCATAGACTTGAAGCAGCATGGAATGACTTGCCCGTATCTGTCATCCAAGCCCAGTTCGATTTGATGCCTAACCGTGTTAGAGCCGTTTCCCAAATTGCCTACAAATTCAATCATATTTTCTTTCTACTATGCTGCATACGTACAGTAAGTAAAGTTTTGTTAGTTCATTTTCTTCATGGTGTTGCAATTTTAATGGCCAGCAGTGTATTAAAAAATCTTGTCACTTTAGAGCGGCCAAGGTAGTTGAAATGACTGCTTTTAGTAGATAATGATGTACAGTCATACCTCGGTACTCGTGTGCTTCAGTACTTGCCGAATTCGGTACTCGTCGCATTTCGACACGAAAAAATTGCTTCGGGACTCGACGTTTGCTCAACACTCGTCGCTTTTTGACGCGAAAAAAAAAAATGCTTCGCTACTCGACGTTTGCTTGTTACTCGTCACACATGCTAAAACATGTGAGACAAGACGGCACCCCCGTAACCTATTTCTCTGGAAGAAAAGAAAGACCGAAATAGGTTGAATTAGAAAATTTTGAAACATTTTGAAACATAGGAAGAATCACGTTTCTCTTGATAGGTTTGTAGTGAAACTCCTTAAATATGAGTCTACAACAGGGATCGGTGTGTAAAGAGACAGAAAAGAGAAAGAATCCCCTTGCAACCGCCTGATGTTTTATTGGAAGAAGACTCCAAGCAATAACCCCTCTCCTCCTCTAATTCTCTACTATCCCATTAGGCTATCAACTTCTTTCAGTACAAGTTGAGTGAAGATAAGTTTTATTTCATTTTATCTAATTGAGGCGTTCCTGTGGAAAAGCGGGTAAGTGCCAAAATTTCCGAAGAGTATTTTTTCACTGATACAAGGGTTTGTTCCAAGGCTAATGGCGTGGAAAAGGAGGTAAGTTCCTAAATAGTTTGGTTTAGTTCTGAGCTAGGCACTTACCTCCTTTTCTACGCCCTTGGCCTCGGAACAAACCCTTGTATCAGTGAAAAAATACTTTTTCGAAATTTTGGCACTTACCTGCTTTTCAAAGAGAACGCCTCAATTATTGTTTGAAATTATGTCTGTCTAATTTGAAGATTTTGTATATAAAAAACCCGTTCATTTATAAATTGCCCAGTGAAATGGGAAATTTCTAGTTTTCAGGAACGAATTAATTCAATTTGCATTACTCCTTATGAGAAAAATTCGTTCGGTACTCCTCGTGCTTTCTGGAGCTAATTAACGACGAGTACGGAATTACCACTCTATCTTAAATGTCGGGAGCTCTATTTTTAAGCCAAAAACTTAGAGAAATTTCTAAATTAAGATTACAAATCGATGGAATAGATCTTTAATGAGCACAAATGGCATTTTAAGATGAATTTATCATTATCATTTTTAATGTGTAACTTCAAACCAAATACTATCTGCTGAAAGCAGTATTTCTCCAAAATATTTCGTTTACAGAAGAGTTCACGGGCTTTTAAGGCTGCTGTGTACTAACCCTATTGGATTTTATCAACCCAATGTTAACCTATGGAGAAAATGTGTCCAGGCATTGCTGATTCGGATTTAAAGATTTTTCCTTTAAAATTGTTCTCCGTAATAGAGAAAGAAATTTAACATCTCGCATTTTTCAGTTTTTTTAAATGCAAATAATATTATAAAATTTAAATTATTCGAGGGAAAAACGGGGTCTAGTGTGCTTTAAACGTTTCTAAATCCCTTTGGTGGAAGTAGTTTATAAAATGAGGCGTTTCCGTTGAAAAGGAGGTAAGTGCCAAAATTTCCAAAAAGTATTTTTTCACTGATACAAGGGTTTGTTCCAAGGCTAATGGCGTGAAAAAGGAGGTAAATAGCTAGCTCCGAACTAAACCAAACTAGCTAGGCACTTATCTCCTTTTCCACTCCATTAACCTTGTAACAAACCCTTGTATCAGTGAAAAAATACTTTTTGGAAATTTTGGCACTTACCCCCTTTTCAAAGGGAACACCTCAAATGAATCTCGTTGCAAGGTGCAGAAAAGTTCAGGCTATATGAAAATACCATTTTTATTGGATTATCAGCATTATGTAGCTGTCCATAGTAGACACATTTTCTCCATAGGTTAACATTGAGGTAAGCGAATCCAATAGGGTCAGCATACGACAACCTTAAGGTTTTGGAGTAATAACAAGAGACGAAGGGAAATTTTGCCTAGAATCTCCTCGTCCTCCTAGTCCATTATTTTGTTTCAGAGTACAGAGTGATCACGAAAAAACTTTGCCGATATATGAACCTCTAGCGGCTGTGCCGTTCAACCGATCGAGATGAGATTTCAGATAGGTATGATCTCGGGATTCTGTGAACGGTAATCAAGTGGCTCTCACGGTTACGGTTATAGGTACAGAAACTCGAAATTTTCGAAAGGCAAAGCACTTTTTCCCGTCGCAAAATGCTCAGTGCATGCGAAAACCCTAAAGATTGTTGGAACGGTACGTGTATCACAAAAAACGGACACGTTGTGCACGCGCAAAAAACAGCTCTGCGAACGGCCTGTGATGACACCTATGTGGAAAATGTGTAATCCAAATAAAAGATTTATTTTGTCCGATCTGTGTTGTCATCAGTGATTGGTGTCTTACCTCTGTCATATGCAAATTTCCTCCATGCGCCCCGATCGTGTTTTTGTTGGCCGTTCGCAGAGCTGTTTTTTGTGCGTGCATAACGCGTCCGTTTTTTTTGTGATACACGTACCGTTCCAACGCTCTTTAGGGTTTTCGCATGCGCTGAGAATTTTGCGACGGGAAAAAGTGGACGTTGAGTTTCCAAAATTTCGAGTTTCTGTACCTATAACCATAACCGGGAGAGCCACTTAGTTGCCGTTCACAGAATCCAGAGCTCATACCTCTGAATAACTTCGTCTGAAATCTCATCTCGATCGGTTGAACAGCACAGCCACTACAGGTCCATATATCGTCAAAGTTTTTTATGACCACCCTGTATTTATTACATTTCTACAATTATATCTTTTTTACTACCTCTTTACATGCGCCTCTTTTCAAAGTTCTCTTTTCTATTCCTCTCCTGTTTTTTTTTTTTTTTAGATATATCTGTTAAGCCCGTCACTGCCACGACGATCATTGCCGGAATTGAAATAAATGACTAAAAGGACAGTCGCGAATGAAACAATCGCTGCCGAAAAGACGTCTGGTATTCGTCAAGAGATGACGAGCCAACGAAGCGGCTTATTTGCGGCGTAACTTTTGATTCGGTGGCAGATCTAGGAAGAGGTTGACGAAGCTTCAGCCCCAGCACCCCCAAAAGCGGAGGGACCTTCTAAATGGATAAAGATCTATATGGAACACAAAAAAATGAATTGCCTTTCCCAGCTGGGATCGCAGATATGTCGTTCTGAGAAGTACGTACGGGGACTTGGGACCTTCAACATCGAAATTTTTAATTTTCAATATTTAACTCTGTATAAGGTACTAGCTGAATACCCGTGCTTCGCTACGGAGTACATTCAAATTAAATACAAAGGTCAATGTATGCAATTAATGTCAAATATATATATATATATATATATATATATATTAATTATATATATATATATATATATATATATATATATATATATATTTATTTATTTATTTATTTATAAAAAAAATCGTAACGGATATTTTTATAGACAAAATAATGTAAAAGAAAATATCAAAATATAACATACTAAAGAACATAGTACAGTTAATATAGTACAGTTTAAGGAACATTTTTTTTACTGTATTTTGGTATGTCCAATCGCCTGCCGCATTAGAAAGAAAAAAAAATTTTGTTAATTTATTTCGTTGTTATGCACGTGACGCAAAATTGCTTTGAATTATCACAAAAAGAAAAGAAACCACATGATCAGCATTTAATAAATGAAATTCTAAAAATTAATCTTTAAAAATACACCAAAAATCAGAAAATGGAAGTAAAGATTCGAAAAAGGTTTCATTTTAAAGGAATTTTTATGATCTTTCTCGAGATATAAATTTTATAACCTTCAAATTATTAGTTTAAATGTAAACTTTAAAAATGTTACAAAAACAGCTTAAAAATTTAATTTAAAAAAATCTAACAAGAATTTTTTAAAAATCTTTCTTAGTGCACCCCTACACTATAAGAATCGCCATACAAAATTTCAGCCCTTTAGGTCCAGCGGTTTGGCCTGTGCGTTATTTGTCAGTCAGTCAGTCAGTTACGGAACTGTTTTATATATATAGATTCTAATCCCGGGGTAAGTGTGGATGTTTTAAGCCATTCGGGGAGTCATCACCTTTACACAAGTTGAAAAGACAAGATTTTTGCTGTTTGTTCAACTTCTATAATTTTTTTTTGTTACTGTCCATTATATATGAAATTTTCAGTACTAGTTCTTTAAACTTTATAGATTATGTTACCTGAATTAATTTTATTACAAGTAAATAAGAATTTTATTTATGAAGTAAGGAGTGAGTGCCTTTTCTAAAAATTTCAAATTTATACTGATCCACTGCGCGCAGGCTTACAACAACACTTACTAAGTTTCAATAGTAATTTTTGCATTTCTGTGATGTTAAAACATTAGGTATATTTCTACACCTATTTAAATTTTAAAACACCCAAAAATATTTACTCCAGGACAATCAGATTTTAAAACACTGAAAAAGCCTATTAAAATTACAAGTCAAATGCTATAAATTCATAGTAAAATGATTTTTTAAAGTAAAAATTAGGTGCATATTTTTGGCAACATCATTATACACCTATCCTGAAAATATGAAAGCAATATCAGCAGTAGTTTCTTTTATACTGCTCGCGCAAGAATGAAAATGATCATTACGAGAAAAAGGCTTTTAAAGATCCTACACTGGTAATGTTTCCATCGGAACTACTTCTTTCATGTCATAGTTTTTAATGTTCTAGTTAGAATATTTTAACGTGGTTTTGTTTTAAATGATTCAGAAATTTTTAAATATTCTAAAAATGAGAAAAAGTAAAATTCTATTTTTTTGAAAGTTTAAAGGTGATGACTCCCCTTAAAGTTGTAGGTCCTGCCCAGTTTAATCCTCGGGCTGAAAAACATTACCGTTGCATTCTAAACCAACCAACAATAATTAAGAGTACAGTGTTACCTGAATGGCTTTCAAGATTTTGATGAAATTTTCTAATTGATTTATCTCTCCCTTGATTTTGAACTATTAGGTCCGTCATAATCATGGTAATAATTTCCGGAATTGATATATGCGACTGAAAAGAGAGTTTCGAATGGAACCATCGCGTCCAGAAAAGTCAGGTATTCGTCACGAAATGACGAAGTGAACGAAGTGGGTTGTATGGGGCATAACTTTTGTCTCGTGGAGATCAGGAAGATCTAAGAAGCTGATGAAGCGTCAGCTCTAGAACTTCCCAAGCCGAAGATGCATCCTAAGTGGATTAAAATCTGCATGGAAGAAAAACTGTATTACCTTCCTGGACCAAAACGCACCACTGACTTCGTGTTCTCACTGGGTATGGACACATTAAATTCGTTTGCCAGATAGTCCCTCCATGTGATACGTGGGTGGGCGGGGGTAAGAACCCATCAGATGTCGCCCCTGCTCTAAGAAAACGATAAATCTCTCGGTGTTGTGGGTGAAAGTAGTTTGTTTTCCTAATGCCCCCTAGTCGGAGGTATTCCAGACCAGTTTCGTATAGGCTAACGGGCTGAGGTGAGCGGCTCCCGTTTATAATGGCACCTCAAGGGTTGAGCGCGATTTAGCCAGGTGCCACCTCAGTTTCGTCCGAGCAACCCCAGGGGCGACATCTGGGGGATCGTACCCTCTCCCACCCTCTGATCTCATAGAGGGACTTTTCGGTCTACGGATTTAACTTGAACATATTCGGCTTAGACACGGAGGTATTTAACTCTTCAGTGGGCGCGCCAGTGTACAAAGTGCAACATTTTCGTAATTTTGAATGGTTTGTTTTTACATGTAAGGTTTTGAATGTTCTAAGCAGTTTCTATTTATAGCTACACCCTTTCCAATGCAGGTCTGATTTTCTGACCTTTGATTTCCTTTCCATTCATTGTTAGTCGTGATTTAACCGTGGTAAACCAACGATTATATTGGATTACAAGACGACAAAAGTAGGAGTTGATGTAGTCGATCCAATGTGCAGCTATTACACGGTATCCCGCATATCGCGAAGATGGACAATCTCATTGTTTTTTAGGTTTTTGGACATAATAGGAATCCATTCGCAAGTTGTCCTTAGATCCAATAAACCAGACTTTTGAAATAAGGCGATTGTATATGTGTTCTTTGGCATTTAATTATAAATATATCTCAATAATATCAACATTTAATACCTTGTCATAAAACGCAGAATTGTTATTTTTAATTTGAAAAAAAAAGTTTACAGTCGAACCCCGTTATAGCAAACCTGGTATATAATGAACTCCCGGATATAACGAACGAAAATTTTGGTCCCGCCGTTTTCCTATTGTAGTTAATGCTAATTTATCCTTTTATAGCAAACCTCCGAAATCTTAAGAATCGGTTATAACGGAACATTTTTTTCAGTCGACAACTGAATTTTTAAAAATTTTTTTAACTTTTTAAGAATGTTGAAGATACAACGAATGTTGAAGAAGATGATGAAGATTTACCTATCACGATGTGGATAGAAAAGCACAAAATTTCATCATTCTCAGATTGTGACATGCAAGTGTTCGAAACATGTGATGATGATGTCATTGCATGTGAAAATCCGAAAGATGAAGATATTGTGGAAGAAATTAAAATGAATCATTCTGAAATCGAAGATTCTGCTTCTGATGCTGATAAAGAGGATCACATAAATGACGAAATCTCCACCATCTCAGATGCTACAGCAGCGATGAGTGTAATTAATAAGTTTTTGTCTAGACAAACAGTGGAAGAAAAGAGTGTTGGAGTCATTTGATGTATTGGACAAAGAAATTCATAAAATATTTTTGAAATCGTCATCACGTCAGCAGAAGATTACCGATTATTTCTGTATTTAGCAACTGTAACAGTTAGCAACTATAAAAGATAAAATAAATTTATTTCCATTTGGGTTAATTTTTAGTTAATTTAATTAGTATTGTGTCGGTTTAATGTAATCGATTTTAGTCAATTTAATTCATTAATGATTATTTTTAATAGATTTTATCATTATTTCAATACATCATTATTGAATATACATAGCAACTAATGAGTTATACATTTTGTGAACTCAAGCATTTTTCTTAATTGTTCGGATATAGCGAACAAAACTTTTGGTCCCTTGAAGTTCGTTATAACGGAGTTCGACTGTATTATAAAAGGAATAATCAATTCTGAAAGAGACGTTGCACTTTGTGCCACGTGCGCCTGCTGGTGTTTCAAAAATTGGCGCTCCCGCTGAAGGGTTAATGGCGCTTGTCGGGATTCGATACGATCACCCTCAGAACCGAAAGCTGATGTGCTACAACTAATGTTGAAAGGTGCATGTCCAGTTGAATAAAAAATTCTTTTGTGAAGCGTGGATAGTCCGACCTCGGAAGATCGAGAGTTCGGTGTATTAGAGTTTAACGAAGCTATAATTGAGAAACATAGCAATATTGATTATCTGAAGGTAAAGTTAACAAAATTATATAGTTTAAAGCGAAACGATACCAATTTAAAACGTTCTTGCTCACCAGTTCTAATTCTAGCCAGAAGAAAATCGTGCATTCCTCAAGCATTTGTTTTTATAACGCATGTCCACTCCAACACTAATTTAATATGTCCATAAAGGGTGCTATGAATATTTATGAACTCTGTTGAATGTGAATTACAATATGAAAGCTTTATAAATAACACAGTAACCCGGGGTACGCGTACTTTAATCGAATTTAATGATCAGGTCGATATTCAAATTAGATCTCTCTCGGAAAATATCTTCTTCCCGGACCACATAAAATCCCCTTCTGCCAATTATAGTTAATAATATCAAAATTCTTTCCTGGTTCTTTTTCGTGCAATTTGCCTGCTTTTGGGAGCATAACAAGTATAGTGAGATTATTTAGCCTACTCTGACCTCCTGAACTCCTTTGTGGGCTCATTTTCTACGCATTAAATTGCTATTATATAAACATGCCAGCGAGGGCTAAGAAATCACGTGGGAATTATGTACGAAATTATTTAGTTTCCATAATGCTTTTATGGAAATTAACCTGGATGAAGTCATTTTCATATGTAACATCCTGATAACTTAATTTCGGTCGAATATTTTCTTAGTGATAAAAAAGGGCAGAATGGAATGTTAGAGCAGTATTATACCCCTGTGAAAGATTTAAGACCACTTATAAGGAAAGATTATGGAACAAAAATAATGAATACGTTGAGCTCTAGCTTCATCAAATTTTTTTTATGTAAGAACGCAGAATTATCATAAAATTGCGGTCTAGTTTCTTTTCCACGTGAAAATTTACGAGCATCATCTTTCATGCAACAAACAACACAATCGCTAAGCATTGCCTCTGACGAACCTTATTTTTTTTAGCTTTAATGAAATTAATATTTTGTTGCCAAACTACAAAACAATAAATTTTAAAAAATTAGAAATGAATTCTATACTTCCTTTATCTCTGGGCCTTAGTCTCGGGCAAAAGAAAATTTCACCCTGAGAAAATGACGTCTTCGTGACGTATATATTCAAAATCTACCAATGAGCATTATTGTCGATTAAGAATGACGTCATTTTTGCAAGATGAAATTCTCGTCTGCCCCGGGACTAAGGCCCTTAATTTTAGTTTTGTTTTAAACCTTCAGTTGCCAAAATGTAAAATATAAAATCTAAAAGTGAACAAAGTAATTTGAACTAGAACGATTTCAAAGCAGTTTCATGTAACGTCACCGAAGGGCACGAAGGGCAGAAAACTGATGCCATGTGTTTTACAGGTGGAGTTCTGGTATACGTTTCTCTAGGAATTCTACAAAGTTATCTATGAATTTAACAACGGACATTTTGCATTCTTTTTTGTCCAAATTGAGATGTGACATGCTGCGTGCAACTGCCTTATTAAACAGAAATAATCGGATTTTAAACAAATGCATTTAAGTGTAATTTATTGCTACGTGAAATAAAAAAAAATAATTGGTATCTCTTACAAACAATATTGGTATCTCTTACATTAGGTATATCAAATTCCTCCTTAATTTTTCTTAACCAATCAACCGCCACTGAGAGTTTTAAGACTAAAAGTAAACTAATGAGAAACAGTTTTATAAATCTGCTTGTAATTAGATTCTCCTTTGTGTCAGTTAAGGCTGCTGTGTACTAACCATATTGGATTCGCTCATCTGAATGTTAACCTTTGGAGAAAATGTGTCCAAGGATTTTCCACTTGGATTTCAAGATTTAAAAAAAAATAAAAATAGTTCTCCATAATAAAGAAAGAAATTTTACACCTTGAGGCATTTTTCGTTTCTAAAAAAATGCAAATTAGATTTTGAAATTTAAATTTTTCGGGGGCAAACATCTGGTATAGTGTGTTTTAAATGCTAATCAATTCCTTTGGTGGACGAAATTTATAAAATGAATCGTGTTTCAAGGTGCAGAAAAGTTCAGGCTATCTGAAAATACCATTTTTACTGGATTATCAGCATTTATGTAGCTGTCAATAAGTAGACACATTTTCTAATTGTGGTAAATATTGAAGTGAGCAAATCCAATAGGGTTAGTACAAAGCAGTCTTAAGACACATTGAAAGTTTTTAGTGACTTACAGTTTTTCATTCATTCAGTATATAAACTCAGTACGCATAGTGTCTCACGAAAGGGGTTAGACTCTTATACTTTTTATAACTGTTATCCGAATAAATGATAATAATACAAAAAAAAAAGGAAAAAGTGTTTGCATGAACCTTGTATCTTATTACACTTTTATGAAAATTTCACGAAAATAATTTAACGCATCACGATAAAACAATATAGTCATAGAAAAGATCTGATGCTTACAGTTGGATCATATTAAAATTTTAACGAAATTCTTAAATAGTTTTTCTAATTGGTTGAATCATAACTAAATTTTCAAAATCTGATTGAATCTTTTCCCGTGGATCTAAGGGCCTGTTCACATAGGAGTCCGTTGCGTAGCGTTAAGGAAAAGATGACGTTGAGACGAAAATAAACCAATCATAGGCGTTAAAAATTTCATTGCTAATCGTTTAGAGGCCTATGATTGGTTTATTTTCGTCTCAACGTCATCTTTTCCTTAACGCTGCGCAACGGACTCCTATGTGAACAGGCCCTAACTCGTCTTTTTTGTTGTTGTTATTTTTGGATTGGATTTGTCCCATTCCTGTTCTATCTCTAACTTCAACTGTCACTTCGGAAAGAAAAAATGTTTTTGAATTTCAGACTCTAGTTCTTAAATGTGTTCTAGGGAGTTCATGTTAGGAAATTTGGGAGTTTATATTTCAGGGTATTTATTCAACAACCAGAGCTGTTCATTCCAAGCCGTGTGCTTTGGGATATGATGGCACATAGCAAGAACGATTTTTAAAAATCTCAAAGGTTACCGTTAACATTTTTTATTCTGAAATAAATCCAGAATTATTCAATATTTGTGCAACCAACTAATTCTTTTAAATTTAATTCTTCGCCATTGTCTGTTATAAAATCTTGATTTATCTTAATGAAACTGCTTGTTTACAGTCTCCTAAAATATTTTCGAAGGAAAATCTTTGACACCGCGTTCAGCAAAGACAACAAAATAAAACAAACGAATGAAGAAAGTGATGGAAAGAAGTGACATCCCATCCCTTTCATCCAACCTGATATAGAGAAAAAAAATGCTACGGCAAATATAATAAAAAAAAACGCCAATAATTTTGGGCTTTGTCACATCTTTTAAGCATCAACAAAGAGCCATAACAGCAGGAAGTTTTCTGGTGTATAAAAACGCCATAACAAAGACAGACTCATAGCTATATATTCTGCAGCTCAAATCCCTTTACATTTAATCCCATAGAACGCCTACTACAAGAGTTACAACAGGCAGTTTTCGCACGCATTATAATGGGATGGGAAAAAAAATAAAGCAAGTCATGTGGAAATATCGTCTGCGATGTCAATTCATGGAGAATAAAATAGTGGAAAACGCTCGATACGGTTGGACGATAACGAAATTCTAAGCTTCATTTGAGAGTATGGTCGATGGTTCTTCATTATTTTTTTTTCTTTTTGGGTACTCACTCTGGGTTTATTTGTCGGTAAATAAAGCAACTGTACAAAGACGTGGTAAATCGTAGCGGTGAGGATTTCAACCTTGACTGTCAACGATCAGAAATGATTTTGGTCTCTTTTCCATTAGCAAAGATTACGCTTTCTGCACGGTTCATTGTGGAACTAATTGTTTTCGGACCTCATGAAGAGAAAAAACAGAAGCACGTGATGTTTTGTCTGGCTATTTTCTTTTTCATAAGATGATCATAAATAGGAAGTTGTAACGTGTGTGTGTACATATATATATATGTGTGTGTGTGTGTGGAGAGAGGGAGAGAGAGAGAGTCGGTTGAACCTTCAATTTCGCTGAATCCATGGATTTGATTATTCACGAGATTGCCATTAACAAACAGAAAGAAAATATTCTTGGGGTGTTTCATCTGACAGTACTCAGATTGTCAAGGTTTATAAAACTAAGCAGAATCATCTATTGTACTGTTCTTCAATGTATGGTGTTTCATAAACTATACAGTATCTTATCCATATACAGAGTCATCGAAAAAGGTTGGACACATTTCAAAAGCTCATAATTCTAAAAGAAATTGAGCAAACGCAATAGTATTGTTTTCAAACAACTTGGCAAGTGAAGATTTCTAAATGTAACTGGTACGCAACCGTGACGTGGAACGTTGCGCAGAAGCGATGCAAGGTGGTAGAGATCTTCGTTCGGCTTTCCGTCGGTGCAATGTCGACTGTTCAGGAGTAAGCTCAATATGTGTTGTGTTTAGTGGAGTACAAATCTGGGGTTACGTCAAGAACATTGTTTACAGCGTAAAAGTACGGGACTTGACACATTTACAGGAGAGAATAGTCGATGCGATTGCTACAGTGACGCCAGACATGCTCCGTAACACCTGGTTAGAGATTGATTATCGACTTGATATGTGCAGAGCAACGAACGACGCTCATATTGAAACTTATTAAAGTAAAATTCTATTAATTTCTGTACATTACAAAGAAATAATTGTTTGTATTGTAAATTATTTCATTAAATATGATTATATGAAATGTGTCCCCTGTACTGTTCTAGTGTTGCACGTCGTACTTAGTGGGCACTTTATCGTCTCTCTTGCTCTGTAAAGTTAGCACACATTGTTGATGCGGTAATCTTGAATTAACAGAACATGCTAATTTCCAGTACAGTGCATTGTTTAAAAAAAATTTTATATATGTTATACATTATGAGGGGTTGCAGATAGGATGTTAACATTAAAACTAGTGTTTAAATTATTTTCTTTTCTATATTCTCGAATGCCGATAAACAAAAATTATAACTTAATTTTTAACGTAATCGAAATGTTTAAGCTAATATTCGGTCAAATCTCAACGTGTAAGAGAAAGAAAGTGGAAGTGAAGCGAGAAATCGCATCGCCGCTCCTAGCGCGGGGGCGATTTTAAAGCAGCCTGTTTTCCTGAGTAGGTGTTCTATTGTGAGAGTTTGCAGGAAATATTAATGTGTGTAAAAGAAGTTTTAGAGGCGCAAGACCATTTACTAGTTATTCCTGAGTACATAAGTAAGTTGTATTTAGAATTATAATTTTCAAGGTGTTCACAGCCAGGAACTAATTTGAAGAGTTCAACTTCCCCCACGTCTTTCTTCTGCTAAAGCCAAATTAACTATTTGTAACCAGCTGTTGTTATTTTGACTTAACAGGTCCTAGTGCAGCCTAGTGGTAGCGCGTTGTGATTTGGCACTTTGGGTGTCCAGTTCGAATCCCGACAAACGCCATTAAATACTTCCATGTCTAGGCCGGATATGGGCACGTTAAATCGGTAGACCGGAAAGGCTTTCTATGATGTCAGAGAGGGTGGGAGAAAGTACGAACCCTCCAAATGTCGCCCTTGGGGTGCTCTATCAAAATGGAGGTGGCACCAAGGCAGCAATGTTGACCCATAGATAAAAGTAGTTACAAATTTACGCAGTATACAGTGCTAATGTGTCAGGACAAATGTCCTCTCTTTGGTAAAAGTAGTACTCGCGTTAGATAAAAGCAGTTACAAATTTACGCAGTATACAGCGCTAATGTCTCAGGACAAATGTCCTCGCTTTAGTAAAAGTAGTACTCGAATTAGATAAAAGTAGTTACAAATTTACGCAGTATGCAGTGCTAATGGGTCAGGACAAATGTCCTCGCATTAGTAAAAATTGTACTCGCATTAGATAAAAGTAGTTATAAATTTACGCAGTATGCAGTGCTAATGGGTCAGGACAAATGTCCTCGCATTAGTAAAAGTAGTACTCGCATTAGATAAAAGTAGTTACAAATTTACGCAGTATGCAGTTCTAATGGGTCAGGACAAATGTCCTCGGTTTAGTCAAAGTAGTACTCGAATTAGATAAAAGTAGTTACAAATTTACGCAGTATGCAGTGCTAATGGGTCAGGACAAATGTCCTCGCATTAGTAAAAATTGTACTCGCATTAGATAAAAGTAGTTATAAATTTACGCAGTATACAGTGCTAACGTCTCAGGACAAATGTCCTCGCTTTAGTAAAAATTTTAAATAATAATAATAATACATTACTAAACATGGAATGCGAATTAAGTGCATGAAACTGGAAAACAAAGCATTTTAAAATCTCTAGCAAAAGTATCCACAATGACAGTTCACAAATGCATTTGTGAATCGGCCATAGGAACAAACCACCACATCTGATTGTCAAGGACGACTAAAGAACTAAATTAATGATTTTAAAATTAGTTGTCATTCTGAATTTTTATTGTGGATTTTAAGAAGCTGTGTTTCTGTTTCGCGTTGTAGTTTCATGTTGTAGCATTACAACCTGGTAAAAAATACTGAAATTAAGGAATTCTACTCTTTCAATTGAGCATTATTTTACGAGAGGTTCAATTCATTTCTGCGGTAGATAATGAGATATTCGTTGTAAGGCGATTCGTTTAAATGAGATACCCCTTACATATTCGCCATCTATATTAATGTGTATCATGCAATTTTTACTAAAATTTCCTCTGTTCACCTACTCAATTTATTCGCATCATGTACTGACCATAATGATGTCACATGTTCCCCTATTGTTAGGGGATACCCCTTACGTATGCACTATCTATATTAATGTGTATCATGCAATTTTTGCTAAAGGTCTCTCTGTTTGCCTACTCAACTTATTCGTATCATGTACTGACCATAATGACGTCACGTGCTCCCCAATTGTAAATTCCCTCAACAAAACTAAACGAAAATTTATATCTATGGAAGTTTCCGAGCTAACAGAAGAATCAATCACTTGCTGAAAAAACTTCTAAACTATTGTTAAAAAGTGTTGGGGAAAAAAAGTCATTCAGCATCTTCAGTATTCTCGGCTATCTTTGCCGAGATAACATATCTTCGAGGAAAAGAAAGTAAAAAAAATACAATAATACTTAGAAAGAAGTATGAAAAATCACTTCTGGAACAAGAACTTTGCTCAATGATAAAGTAATAATACAGCGTGAAGAGGTAAGTAGCAGATAAAACTAAGATTTCTTTTTCAACATGAGAGCGACATGTTAAGGAAGTCCATTAGAACCCCCCGAGATGATAAAAGAAAACGCTTTTTAAAGAATTTTCTCAATTTTAAAAAAAAAATAATAGTAGTAGGTTTTGATTTATTTTGCTCCGCTTTCTTTCTATGTCATAAGAATTCATTAACTGTATCGATAAAAAAAAAAAAGTGTCTTTTAATGAACTCCCCCCCCCCAAAAAAAAAAAATTATATAAAATGTAAAAATGGCTAACGTAAAACTGCTTGATATAATTTTTTTTCGGAACTTGCGCGTATAATTTGTAAATACTTCAACTTCCTACATTAAATTTTTTTTTGTTATTTTGTTGCTGAGAACGATAATCTGCGTAAAAGTTTTATTTAAGGGGGTCCGAATACATTAAAAATTTTTTTTTATTTATTGAGTTAAAATTTTGAATTTTTTTGTGATGGTAAACCATATAATTTGTAAACAAAATACCATCATAAAACTGCTCATAAAGTTTTTAAAAAAAATTTTAAGATTTAATATTTTTAAAAAATGGGGCAATTTAAAGTCGTTATAACCACAAATATTACTTGTCGAATTTCAAAATTTTTTCATTTAATTAAACAGAAAAATAAAAGTTTTAATTTTCATTCAGCGTTTTTTAAAATATTAATTTTTAAAAAATTAAAAATATTTAGAGAAAAAATTTTAAAAAAATTGATGTAACTTATTTTTAAAAAATCATATTTTCAAAAGTAAATATTTCTTCAAATTTGCTGAATCAAATTTAAAGTAAAATAATTGAAAAAGACATGCTCCAAGTTTGAACCATTTATCTTTAACGGTTCTTGACTTATAACAATTTAAAGACGAGATATGGTGAAAATACCCATCATGCAGAAAAAAAAACATTTACATGTTTAAACAAAGATTGGCTGATATTAGAATCTTGCAACCAAAAAAAATTAATATCTCCTGTTCTAATTAAGATAGAAATATGATTTAAACGTCATTTTAAGCGGAAAAGAACACAGAATATTTTAATGCAGTTAAACTTTTTCGAAAATTTGAAGAATTTTGTGTCCTGGAACACCCCCCCCCCTCCTTAAAACGTATCTTGTTCAATGTAAAACCGCTCGAAAAAAACGTGTTTCGAGCACTTAGCAGACAATTCCTTGGATGTATAAGCATTCTAGGAAGCTATATATACAATGCTGGGCAGAATATTTTGCTGAATTTTTCCATTTCTTCATAGACTATAGAACAATTGGACAATGTTACGCTAGAAAGTACCAATATACAAAAATTTAAAGGTTGAGTTCAATCGCTGGTAGAGTTCGCCACATGTTTAGCTACATGGGGAAAAATTATTATTATTTTAAGCCAAATATTTTACTTTTTGTTTAAAGGAGAACCCATCTTCGGCAACTGGAATTTTTAATTGAATTCTTCATTAAAATTCAATTTTATGGTTTCAGTGTAATGTGGGTAGTTGTAGCTTTGTTGCATAGCTTTGTTGCACAAATACTGTACAATTATCTCGCGTACGTATCTGTTTGGAAATAAATTTATTGCCATCAGATTATATTTACAGACTTATTTTACTCTCATATTGTAATAAATGTAAGTATTAATCATATAAATAGTTTTATACAATAAATTTGATAGATTATAGCTTGCTAAATTAGTAAAATAAATTAAAATTGATAGATTATTAAATACAAAAAAAACTGAAATAAATCAGTATCAATATTGTTCCGTTTTCCCGGGTTCGTTAGGATTGAATAAGAATCTCTTCAGAGAGTTCACACAAAATTTATTTATTTTACAAATGCCACACACTAAAAAAATAGCACCTATGCCATCAGTGCACGTGCTCTCCAATACTTCTCAACAAGATCAGTAAAACGTTTTAGTGCAGAGCACTCGTCTAAATGTTCCGCCGTCATAGTCCGGCCAGAGTCACAGAGGGTACAGACAGCCGAATCGGCAATGCCGATACGGAAAAGATGGGACCTTAAACAGTCATGTCCAGTTAATAATCTAAAATGCGCTACGGCAGTTTTTCTTGGGGCCTCGGGAACATAATTGGGATTCTCGACAAGAATCGCCCAACTCTTGTTCTTAGATGTCTCCGCAGCCTCAAATTTAAAATTACTCCTGAAAGTCAAATTTGTAATTAGCCTCAGGGAATGGAAAGATGAGGCTCTTTTATAACTCTGGGTCACCATGGCTCCTTTTTTAGCTAAAAAGCCTGCATGTTCATTTCCAGTGATGTCACAATGTGCTGGTACCCACTGGAAAGAGATTTTATGAGAAATATCTTTTAAAATTGATCTGCAATCCAGAATTCGTTGAGACTGGCACTGGCTATTTTGCGATAAGACCTGTAAAGCTGACTTAGAGTCAGAAAAAATGACGGCTCTAACGAAATTAGCTCTTCTTAAAGCTAGTTGTTGTACCGCTACAGCAATGGCCTCAATCTCGCCATCAAAGGCGGTAGAAAATGGACCAACGGGGAGATAAAAATTAAAAAGCTCGCAAAACACGCCAGCTCCAGCACCATGGTGTCTGTCCAGCATGGAGCCATCTGTAAAGACATGTAACCACTCACTTTTTGGGAATTTGGTGTCGATGGTTTCCCGAGCTATAGCTTTTAAATGTTCGGGAATCATATCCCTCTTCAGCACTTTTGCACTAAGTTCAAGATTAATATCAAGGTGAGTGTAATCCAATGGACACATAGGCAAAGGCAAAATTAGTTCACACAAAATAAATTTATTATTTTGTAAATTCTTCATGCGTATACACATTCAAACATAAAAGACGTAACAACTGTCTTCTATACAACAGAAAATTCTATAAGCACAAGTCAGGATACCAGAATTTTCAATACAATACATGCCAATTAACGAAGTTACAACACATTCAATTCTCACTAGGAAATTGAACGGAGTTCCAGTGCCAGTGTCAGGTATATTTGAATCGGTCATTTTGAAAAGGAGTCATCTCTACTTTTCAAAAAGTCATCTCCACTTTTCTCCAACTTTTCTGGGACCCCTCAAGTTTAAAAAAATATTAAAAAAATTATATTTTTGCATCAGGATTGATGCCTTATAAACATAATAAATACTAAATTTAGTCTAACTAATAATGCATGGAAGCGAGTTATAGTTTTTTACTTCTCATGAAAAATTAAAAAAAATGGAGATGACTCCTTTTCAAAATGACTGATTCATTTATAGATTTCCAAAGCGCCCTCTATAGGTCAGTCACAGCTAGATATTTCTAGAACCTTCCAGAAAGGTTTAGTCGGCAAGTTGGCGCAATGTCGCCAAATCTGGCGACCAAAATAAGTCACAAAATCCATCGCCAATTTGTCGATAACTTTTATATTTGGCGAGATTCCTATAGACTCCCGTGTTAAATACATAGCTATAGCAACTCTTCCAAAGAAGCCATTTTAATGACACGAAATGCAATATTTACAAAATCTGTAACAATATAATTACAATAAGTAACTTAATTAATTTTAATAAACAAATTGATTAAAGAATGGATAAATAAGTAATATAAATATTAAATATGTAAGAGAGGAAGTAGTAGGTATATTTTATTTAGCAATTGAAATTTCGACACTAACATTTCAAGCCTTACCATAAAAAATGTCGAACTAGAATTTTCCTAGGAAAAAAATATATATGTATCGGTAATTTACTCTAATTCAAGCTTAAATCAAATTTAAATTTACTCTATTACGGGGAAAATATAAACATGCTTTTAATTTATATAATTGAATAGGATCGATAGATTCGAGTATATTTGTTCTCATAATCTAACGAATGTAGATGGCATTGTCAAAATTTATCTTCTGCAGGTTAGATATTTTTGCTTTTTTTCTCCCCTTTGTTTATTTTGCGTCTTTTATTTAAATAGCTGTACGAATACTTGCCTCTCCTGGCACGACAACGGGAAACAAAGTGGATCGTATGCAGATGTTTTGGAAACGAGTAATCGTTGGAAGGATACAGATAGGAAACAGATAGTTGGAACTATAAGAGCACTCGCAACATTGTTTCATGTTATAACACATGATATGTGTCGGAAATATGGCTTAAGTCTACTGTGTACTGACCCTATTGGATTCGCTTACCTCAATGTTAACCTATGGAAGAAATGTGTCCAAGGATTACCGACTCGGATTGGAAGATTTAAATATATATATATATATATATATATATATATATATATATATATATATATATATATATATATATATACTCCGAAATAGAGAAAGAAATTTTTCCCCTTGGGACATTTTTCGTTTTTATTTATTTATTCATTTCTTTATTTTTAAAAAAGCAAATATTTTAAAAATTTAAATTATTCGGGGGGGGGGGAAAATCTGGTCTAATGTGTTTTAAACGCTTCTAAATTCCTTTGGTGGACGAAATTGATAAAATGAATCATGTTGCAAGGTGCAGAAAAGTTCAGGCTATCTGAAAATAACATTTTTATTGGATTGTCAGCATTTATGTAGCTGTCAATAGTAGACATATTTTCTCCATAGGTTAACGTTGAGGTGAGCGAATCCAATACGGTTAGTTCACAGCAGCCTTTTTGTATTACGTGTTCCGAAATTACGGGAATCGCCCACCTCATAGACATGGATATCCACGTGTCTCACGTACCTTAATATTTAACTGTCACATTTCAGTTCAAACTATTAATCAAAATTGTTTTATTTTGTGATATTTATTTCTGATTAGTTCAGAAGTAAATTATATGCTAATTTAGAGTGTATTAACCGCAAATCGCCGTATTATGTAACCGATCATGATTGGCTGGGGAAGTGGCTTTTCCCATCGTTTTCTGTATATTATGCAGGGTTAGCACAAATGACCGGATTTTAAATATTTACTAGTTGGTACCCGTCAAAACATGACGGCTAGATAGTAAAAAAATGTACTAATACACAAATTATACTCAACACATCATTGCCAAATGTAGAAAATCGTAATAATGTGCAGAAAAAAATTGTGTTTAAGCAGCTTCGTGCTTAGTATCTAAAGCCAGATATAAAAATGTCACTGACCACGCGCAGAAAGCAATTTTTTTAAATTGTAAATTATCGCTAACTAAACAATTTCCATCAGGTTTAATCTTATATTTTACAAACATAATTATCATAAAAATGGCAGAGAGATATCTAGAGACCCCTCGAAATAAATGTGTTTATCATCAAAACATGTCACTGAGCATGCGCAGAAACAGTGAGTTTCTAAAGACAGATTTAAACATACCACTGAGCATGCGCAGAAATAAATTTTTAATTGTAAATTATCGCTCATTAATAGAAATTGCTGTTACAAAATCCAAATTTGACAAATCTAGAGATTACAGTCTTTCGTTTAAGACCAAAATGAAGTAAATTGATGTAGTAGTTTTCTCTCACGGACTGCCGAAAAACTCGGCTTAGCAACTTAAATATATTGATATTTTCGTAACTATTACACATATTACAATAAGTGATACATTAAATTAAAGAAAAATATACCAAGTTTTATATTCAGTTAAAAATGTTCGATGTGTGACCCTTTTGTTACACAACAAACATCTAATCTGTAATCAAGTTCGTTCCACACATTTTGTAGTATCCCACTGTCAATAGTTCCCAATGCTGCACAAATGCGTTCTTTTAGTTCTTACAGTGATTTCAGCGTCGGTGGTGCATAAACAGTGTCTTTGAAGTAGCCCCATAAAAGAAATCCCATGGCGTAAGGCCCGGGGATCTTGGTGGCCATGTGATTAAGGGTAAATCACTGTCACCCACACGCCCCATCCGTCGGTGTGGAAGCTCCTCGTTTAAGTAAGCACGCACATGCAAAGACCAATGGGCTGGGGCTCCATCCTGTTGAAACAAAATTTGTGCTGTCCTCACGTAGTTGTTGAAATAACCAAATTTGCCACATATCCAGATAATTGCTACCTGTTACCGTTTTTTCAGCAAAGAAAAAAGGCCCATACAATTTTGTTTGTGGCATAGCACGAAAAACATTCACTTTTGGTGAATCTCTTTGCAACTGCACAATTTCATGGGGAGTTTCACATACCCACACTCTAACATTATGGCGATTGTCATGTTCTAATAAATGGAAGGTTAAAAAAACTTGATACATTTTTCTTTAATTTCGTGTATCACTTATTGTAATATATGTAATAGTTTCGAAAATATTAATTTTAAATATTCGGTTATTCATTTGTGCTAACCCTGTATAATGCGCATCTGAAATGTAGTGTATGTGGTTTTACTACTATGTTAGATGCTATGTTAAATATTTTATTTTTCCGTAATGTTTGTTTATAGTAAATAAACTATTTTTATATTAAAGATTTCAGTCTTATTTTATCTTCATACTAGCTGAATACCCGTACTTCACTATGGAGTACATTCAAATTAAATACAACGGTCAATGTATGCAATTAATGTCAAAGTATATGTATTTATTTATAATAAATAAAACGATCAATGTATGCAATTGGTATAAAAAAACAAAAATATATACACTGGTGTAAGAAATTAAGAGAATTTGCAGACTTGGTCGATTATCTCTAGAACTACTGTACCGATTTTAATGAAATTTGAAATGTACATACATTGTTACAATACAAAACAAATAACCATTCAATAATTGTAATACACACGCATAATCATGCGTAACACTCGTTGGAGTCGGAAGGTATGAAACAGCGGTTGCAGAATAAACAAAAAAATGGGTTAATAAATGGGTTAATAGGGGGTATGTTCCCCTCTCACAGATATACAGGTCTCGCAGCGTGATTTCATACTTGAAATAAGGCAGTTTATCATTTCCTGGGGCAATTGGTCTCACTCGTTCAGCAACGCTGTTTTCATTCCCTGGATGGTTCTCGGAGGGGGGTTGCGAGTTGCAATTGCCCTCCCCAGAGCGTCCCAGACATGCTCTATAGGCTTAAGGTCTGGAGATCTGGCTGGCCAATCTATCCGGTGAATATCCTCACTCTCTAGAAATTCGTCGACAAGAAGAGCTCTATATGGCCTCGCGTTATCGTCCATTAAAATGAACTCAGGGCCAACTGCACCCCTGAAAAGGCGAACATAGCGCTCCAAGACCTCATCCCTATACCTCACACCAGTCACAGTGCCTCTTTCAAAGACATGGAGAGGTGTGCGGCCATCCAACATGATGCCTGCCAAGACCATAAAACCTCCTCCGCCATAATGGTCGATTTCGCGGACATTGGAGAGTAGGTAGCGGGTCCCTGATTCTCTCCATATAAACGTACGGCGAGAATCGGTGTTTAGGCTGAACCGGGACTCATCAGTGAAGAGAACGGTCGCCTATTGATCCATACTCCAATCTCTATGCTCTCTGCACCATGATAAACGGATTCTCCTGTTCGTAGAAGTGAGCGGGACGCAAACAGCAGGTCTTCTTGCAAACAACCCTCTCTCATGAAGTCTTTTGGAAACAGTCACCCTTGGTACACGGGTTCCTGTGGCTGCATACAAGTCACGAGAGAGCTGAGAAGCTGTAGCACTCCTCTTACGCCTCGCTATAATCGACAAATGGCGATCTTCTCTGGCCGTCGTGGCTCTTAGACGACCTTGCTCAGGCTTTCTCTCGATGGATCCGGTATCCTGGAACTGTTTCCATAAGTTACACAGGACGCTGGTCGTTAAATTGAACTCTCTACAAATTTGGACTTGAGATTGGCCTGCTTCTAGCCTCCCCACAATTCGCCACCTCATTCAATCATCTAAACGTTGGTCGTTACTCATTTTTACTGTTACAATTTGAAATTAACCGATTGCTGCAAAATTAACCCATCTATTAACCCATTTTTTTGTTTATTCTGCAACCGCTGTTTCATACCTTCCGACTCCAACGAGTGTTACGCACGATCATGCGTGTGTATTACAATTATTGAATGATTATTTGTTTTGTATTGTATCAATGTATGTACATATCAAATTAAAATCGGTTAAAATCGGTACAATAGTTCTAGAGATAATCGACCAAGTCTGCAAATTCTCTTAATTTCTTACACCAGTGTATTTATAAAAAAAATCGTAACGGATATCTTTATAGACAAAACAATGTAGAAGAAAATATTCAAATTAAATCTAATAGAACATACTAAAGAATATAATACAGTAAATTTAGTTTGAGGAACATTTCATTTCTTTATTTTAATATTTTTTTGGATAATGTCCAGTCGTATGCGCCGTATAAGCAAGAAAAAAATATATTTTTTGTCTATTTCGTTGTTATGCACGTGACGCAAAATTAATTTAAAGTATCACAAAAAGAAAAGAAACCACGTGATCAGCATTTAATAAATTAAATTCTAAAAATTAATCTTTAAAAGTTCACCAAAAATCAGAAAAAGGGAGGTAAAGATTCGAAAAATATTTCAATTGAAAGGAATTTTTGTGATCTTTCTCGTGATATAAATTTTATAACCCTCAGATTATTATTTTAAATGCAAACTTAAATAAAGTTACAAAAACAGCTTAAAAATTTAATTTAAAACATCTAAGAAGAAATTTTCAAGAATCTTTCTTAGTGCACCCCTACACTATAAGAAGAATCGCCATGCAAAATTTCAGCCCTTTAGGTCCAGCGGCTGGGTCTGTGCGTTATATGTCAGTCAGTCAGTCAGTCAGTTACGGAACTGTTTTATACATACAGATTAAGCTGTACGAAACTGCTTTGAACGGTAATAGATGCTGGATAAGGTGTTATTTCATATCTGAACCAACAATATAGTTGAATCGTACAAGGGCTGACACATTCTTAGGTAACAGCTTAATCAGAAGAGAGCCTGTTTGTTCCACACACGTCTGATACCACCGTGAATTGAATTGCGGCAAATATGTAAGTCCCGACAGAGAGAGATAGAGTAAATAAATCTTGACAGACACTGCGAAGACAGAAAGCTTTTAATCCACGACTCGATATTTTAGGGGCTTACTATTATAGTGTTTTTTCACTATTATTTTTATTGGCCTTGCTATAGAAGGTAACTTGATACGCTGCAAACGATGCTATCCACAAAGGGGGAGGGGGAAGCTTGATTAATGGCAATAAATGAAAGCGCAACAGAGGGATGGAGAGGAGAAAAGTTCTACTTACAGCATTCCTCGGGGTTTTAGGGGATTATCCCTCCTCAGCTAGGGAGGAGAAATGAAACGGTAGTCTAATTTTTCATCTTTGAAAATATGCAGCTCCTGTTTCCTGATCTACAAGCAAGTGTCGTGAAAGTTGTATCCTACCAGTTACTTTGCTATACAAATATTCCTCAATTTACGACCGAGATAGTGACCGAGACATTGGTCTAAGTCGAGTTGCTCGCAAATCGAGTTTCAAAATTTTTTTTGTATATGTACATGCATATATTTTTTTATTTTTATACATACATACGTAATTTAAAATACACTGTATTTAGAAGACAAATTATTCTTCGTCATCACTACTTATTATGTTAGTACAATCCATTGGTTCAAAATTTGCGACAAAAGATACGATGCAAGTTTTTTTTTAAAGAAAGTTATCCGAGGTAGTTTGAACAGTTTGCGTCTTCTTTTCCTTGTATATTGTCTGGTGGCAAGGCAGATTCTCCTGACTCTCGTGAATCTTTCTTCATTTGGATCCACTGCTTCTAATTGTTGTAGTCCTTTATTAATATAGCGAAAAGCTGCGCCATTTCTGAGGCCAATGAAGGTTTATTTGATTTATCGTGTGGATATCGAAACTATTGCGTCATAAATTTTTGTAGTATCGCAGAATATTGCATCATATTTTTTAATAATGATGTAATACATATAGGTATGTACTGTAAATTCTAGGAACAGTATTTTTGATAATTTTTTTTTATTTATTTAAAAATTTCGGTCGTAAGTACGAACGGTCGTAAGTCGAGCGGTCATAAGTCGAGGAATACCTGTAATTTAACTCTCTAAGCGTTTAGGACGTATTATTCCGTCGCATACTTCCAACTTGAAAAGTATTTGAGACAGATAAATGGATCCATGATTTGGTGTTCAATAGTCCTCGGATGGTGAAATTTTGACGCTTTTGGATGCCAAACTAGAAAGGGAATAATTAGTAGCTTTAGATTTACAGACTTATTTTACCCTCATATTACAATGAAATGTACCTCAGTGTATATAATTATTAATCTTATAAATAGTTCTATAGAATTAATTTGATAGATTATTGTTTACTAAGTAAAATAGTTTGAAATTGATAATAGAATTGAGAAATAGGTTACTAAAGCAAACAAATTGAAATAAATCAATATTAATGTAATAATGATAAGTAACTTAATTAATTTTAATAAACAAATTAATTAAAGAAAGGATAAATAAGTAAGATAAATATTAAATATGTAAGAGCGTAGTCTGAATATTTTATTTAGTAATTGGAATTATGATAGTAACATTTCAAGCCTTACCATAAAAAAATTTTGAGCTAAAATTTAAGAAAAAAATATGTATCAGTAAGTAATTTTCAGTAATTCAAGCTTAAATCAAATTCAAAATTTCTCTATTTCGGAGAAACTATTAACAGGTTCCTCCGAAACCTGTTATATTAATTTAACCTTCGTTATTAATATAACAGGGGATTATTTTAATAACGAAGGTTATTAAAATAAACCCCTATATTTTTAATCGATATAATTGATTAGAATTGATAGATTCAATAAACTTTATGCATCGTGGTTGTCGAACTAATTTTGGGGGGCTTTCGAGTTTGAAATAAGGAATGTTCACTTTATGTAAAAAATTGTCATACCACATTGTACCTCATTGTTCGATAACTCCTACGTCTCAATTTAAACAATAGTTCGGAATTTGTTTCTTGGGATAGCAAAGCCCTGAAAGCACTCAGCAGAAAGAGCCCACAGAATGCACGATTTTTCCTGGAACAGCCATCAAGACCTAAAATATACCGAGCAGTGAATGCGAGAACTGGTTTGCGCGAGTTGGGGTCTATACCTTTGAGCAGCCCGGTGAGTATCGTTTATTACTAGTTAACCGCATGTCCGGTTCCCCTTTTCACTGGAAAAAATTACAGCTAGTCGGAAAAGTTATAAAACCACTGCAAAACCGTAAGTGTTCTCGAGCCTCCTGAAGTACCAGAGAAGCATGGTAGATTTAAAAGCGTTACATTTTCAACGAGTGGTTTTGATGGCAATGAGAGGTTTTTTGTGGTCTAAGTGATGCTTGTATATAAATTGTGAAGAATCGGGTCTCGTTTTCATGGAAAACAGTGTTATAAGAGGCGTTTGCAAACCGCGTCGGTTAAGTCCACTTTTTGAAAATTTTGAAATTTTAGTATCAAAGCACTTGATGGACTCATAACTTTTTAGATTCATAATAAATTTTTCAAATAATAAGGAGGAATCAAATAATAAGGATGACCCATCCCAAATAATAAGAATTTTCCAAATAATAAGAAAAACATTTTTTTGGCCATCGATTTATCAGTCACTTTTTTCATAAGTCCGTACTCTAATGTCAATCGTTGCAATAAAGCAATTCAAACGCAGATGGAAGTACTTAATGATAACGGTCAATCGTTTGGTGTTGTATCACCACAAAAAATAAATAAATCTATACTTAAAAAAGTAAGTGTCCGTGTGTGTGTTTATATATGTACGGCCTAGAGACGAATCTGGGAAACTTACAGCTATGAAATTTGGCACACGGGTAGTGCAGACTATGGGAAAGTGCACCTCGAAGCCCGAATTTTAAATTTTATTCTAGAAAATTTTTTATTTTATGTTTTATGGGATATTTTATGTTTTTTTTAACTTCAGATTACGATATCTCGGCTAAAAATGATCGTAGAATTTTGATCTTTTTACAATCTAAGACTACAGACATTTCTCCTTCAAACAAGGCCTCATTTGTTTAAAAATAATTTAAAACAGACTAATATTTTCATCTAAATATTAAACCCACTTTTTCGAGAAATTTACTCAATTTTAAAGATCTACGGTCGATGCACTTTGAGTTTTTATCTTACAAAGAAAATATTTACATCATCTGGAAGATGAAAGCTTTCTCATTCATATAAACCTCATTTCAAGTCTCTATCTTAAAATTTCGATTTTTAATTGAATTTTAAAGAACGATACTCCAACACAAATTTTCTACCGGTAGGAAGAAAAGCAAATTCTCCCCTTAGGTTATAAACACGATACCGGAATGTTTTAAATCTCATAGGGGGGGGGGGGGGCAAATAGCTAGTAAATAAATAAATAAATAAATTAGTCAGTTACGGTCTAACCGTTGCAGATGTAAGTACTTGGGAATTATTAAACAACTAGCTGAATACCAGTGCTTCGCTACGGAGTACATTCAAATTAAATAAACCCATCAATGTATGCAATTAATGCAAAATATATAAATATATATATATATATATATATATATATATATATATATATATATATATATATATATATATATTCATAAAAAATCGTAATGGATATTTTTATAGACAAAATAATGTAGAAGAAAATATTCAAATTAAACACAACGGTCAATGTATGCAATTAATTTGTATGTTTAATATACATAAAACATACTTATTTGAATTAAATTCTTAACTTCCATCTCAATTAGTTTAGTGGTTAAAATTTATATTTTACCGTATAATAATATTTTTTGTCAATTTATTTCGTTGTTATGCACGTGACGCAAAATTAGTTTAAAGTATCACAAAAAGCAAAGAAACCCCGTGATCAGCATTTAATAAATTAAGTTCTAAAAATGAATCGTTAAAAATTCACCAAAAATCAGAAAATGGAGGTAAAGATTCGAAAAAGGTGTTCATTTTAAAGGAATTTTTAGGATTTTTCTCGTGATATAAATTTTATAACCCTCAAATCATTATTTTAAAATGCAAACTTAAAGTTACAAAAACAGCTTAAAAATTTAATTTAAAAAACCCAAGAAGAATTTTTCAAAAATCTTTCTTAGTTCACCCTTACACTATAAGAAGAATCGCCATGCAAAATTTCAGCTCTTTAAGTCAAGCGGTTTGGTGTGTGCGTTATCTGTCAATCAGTCAGTCAGTCAGTCATGGAACTGTTTTATATATAGAGACTTCAATTAAAACGTGTCTCTACTGCAATTATAAGTATCTGTTCTTGTTAAATATGTTTCTATACAACAAATATTTTAAAAAACTACTATGGATCACACGCCACCCACATGGTGTAGAGGGTAGCGTTCTGCGGGCTTGGGTTCAAATCCCGAATAAGGGTTGGTTGTTGCCCTGTCGTCCTCTCATAGGGAGAGATTCTGGCTCTCCTCTATGGTGCTCCCATAATAAAGAAGCTAGTAAAAGAGCTGTGAAAAATGTTGAATATCTACGGTACTAAACTGTAGATCACACTTTGTTCAGTTGCGCCAACGTGTAACCCCACAGGAACAACAAATACCAAAACAAAACTAAAGTAAGAAATGGAAATTCAATGTTGTTCTTCTAAACGACCCCAGAGAGGGGGAGGGAACAACCTGGAAACGGAATTTTGTCACTTTCTCAATTACGTAAACGCAAGATTTTCATGCGTAGATTCAAATTGTTCGTGGAACTTATCTACCTGAATTGTTCTTTGATACGGATTTAGGCTACAATTTCAACAAACCCACAACCTAAATTTAGTTTTGCAGTACGTTTTGGATCAAAGATGTTTCAACGTATTTTATTTTTTTATTTTTTTAAATCCACACTTGCGTATCACTCCAGGAAATCTCTTCCGCGAACAGATTTCATTTCGTGTTTTACACGTTTGTAGGTCATATGTATATCTGAAAATACCCCGACTTATAAAATGCTAATAAAAGAGTTTTTCTTACGTTACGTGACAACTTACGCCTCTGGAAGAATGTAAAAAACGATATTAAAACATGCAGACGACCGAAATCGTCTGAATAAAACTTGGTCCAAAAATATATATTTCCTGTTACGGAACAATGCCTCTCTGACAGTGGTAAATGGTGGAAGTGTAAGTATTTCTGAATTTACTATTACGGCAGGAAATTTATTAGGATTTGGTGCTATAAGAGGGGTGGTTTGGGAATTAATCAAACCAGAGGTTGTTACCCTTGTCATGATATCGAATTTCCGAATTGAGGATCCGACTTTGTCCGGGTAGTTTTTACCACAGGTAAATGGAAGGCGAAAGGAACAAAAAATTCAATAATTTATTAAGTTAAAAAATAAAATTAAGTTAAAAGGTTCTGGTATTAGAAGAGGGATGGCTTGGAAAATAAAAACAGAGGTTGTTACTTAATAAACAAAAACTAATAAAAATTAATTAGCATAATAAACAAAAAATTATAACAGTTAATAAACCTAATAAATAAAAATTTAAAACGTTATGGTATAAGAGGAATGGTTTGGAAATTAAAAGTAGAGGTTGTTACCTAATAAATAAAAATAAATAAAAATAAACAAAACTAACAAATAAAAATTTAAAAGGTTTTGGTATTATGAGAGGCGTGGTTTGGAAATTAAAAACAGAGTTTGTTTCCTAATAAATAAACATTAATTAACCTAATAAATAAAAATTTAAAAGATTGTGGTATTATAAGAGAGGTGGTTTGGGAATCAATAAAATAGAGGTTGTTACCCCTGTCAAGAAATCGAATTTTGGAACTGAGAATCTGGCTTTATCCGGGTATTTTTTTTTATCCCAGATACGTAGAAAGTTAAAGGGGAAAAATGCAGTAATTTATTAGGTTAAAAAAATTAAAATAATTAAATGGTTTTGGTATTATAAAAAGGATGGTTTAGGAATTAAAAACAGATGTTATTATCTAATAAATAAAAATTAATGACATTTACTAAACCTAATAAATAAATGTTTTAATTTTTTGGTATTATAAGCTATATTGTTTGGGAATTAAAAACAGAGGTTGTTACCTGATAAATAAAAATTAATAACAGTTAATAAACCTAATAAATAAAAATTAAAAAATTTTAATTATAAGAGGAGTGGTTTGGGAATTAAAATAGAGGTTCTTACCTAATAAATAAAAATTAATAACAGTTAATAAACCTAATAAATAAAATTTTTTTTAAATGTATTATAAGAGGAGTGGCTTGGGAATTAAAAACAGAGGTTGTTACCCCCGTCACGAAATCGGAATTCCCAAACTGAGAATCTGAATTTGTCCGAGTAGTTTTTTTTTTTTACCACAAATACAAGGAAGGCGAAAAAAAAGTTACCGCTGAATATCTCTTGTGTGATATTATCGATGCATCATGAAAGGTTAGAAATAAAATACAAATTGTCTAAAAGAATGTCAGTCCGGTTCGAAAAGAATATAACAGATCTTTACCGTACTTAAGGACGCAAATTTATTTATTTGTTAAAATTATTCATGTTTCGAGATGACCCCTTTTCCTCATTTGTTATGGGCTGTTTGGTGTATGTCCCACACCGCTGTTGTAAATATATCTTAAGACTAGCTGAAAACCCGCGCTTCGCTACGGAGTACATTCAAATTAAATACAACGGTCAACGTATGCAATTTATGCCAAAAAATAAATATATATATTTATAATAAATGCGATGATCAATGTATACAATTGATGTAAAATATATATCTATCTATATATATATATTTCTAAAAAGATCGTAAGGGATATGCATTTTTTTTTTTATTATATCCAATCGTCTGCTGCATTAGAAAGAGAAAAAAATATTTTTTTGTCTATTTAGTTGTTACGCACGTGACGATAAATTTATTGAAAGTACCAGAAAAAGAAATCACGTGATCAGCATTTAATAAATTAAATTCTAAAAATTAATCTTTAAAAATTCACCAAAAATCAGGAAATGGAGGTAAAAATTCGAAAAAAAATTCATTTTGAAGGAATTTTTATGATCTTTCTCGTGATATAAATTTTATAACCCTCAATGTATTATTTTAAATGCAAACGTAAAAAAAGTTTAAAAAACAGCTTAAAAATTTAATTTAAAAAAATCTAAGAAGAATTTTTGAAAAGTCTTTCTTAGTGCACCCCTACACTATTAGAAGAATCGCCATGCAAAATTTCAGCCCTTTAGGTCCAGCGGTTTGGTCTGTGCGTTGTATGTCAGTCAGTCAGTGAATGAATGAATGAATGAGTCAGTTACGGAACTGTTTTATATATATAGATTACAGTAGATTACCATTGCGTGAGGCCCCCTTCAGACACGAGGCCCGATAAGGAGTGTTGGACCCAATCGCCCAATTAAGTCAGCCCTATTCTAAGTTGTCTTTTTTTTTTTTTTAACTTGCAGTTCCTATGAACCTCGAATTTGTAAAATAATAAAAACATAAAAAAAAATCATAAAACTTTTAAAAAAATCTTGCTTTGTTTTTCTAAAAAAAAAATTAAAATTGTATTCTTTGTGTAACTTATTTTATGGCTTTTTTCTTACCTTAATTACTTTTTTTCGTGGCTCATTAGTCTTTTCTAATTTTTCAGTTCAATTTTAATTACCTAGAAACTCTAGTTTCTTCTCTTAAATTTAACTTTACAGTATTATTTATCTTTACAGTAATTAGTTTTTTACCATATTTGAGTTATTTTTACCTTAATATTTTTAATCCTTTATTTAAACTTTAACTACTGAGCACTCCCACCTTGATTACATATAACTTGCTTACAGGAGATATAGTCATCACGACCAAGGCACTTCGCTTCTAAAATAAAATTACGTCTGCGTCGCATACATTCATACAGACAGTAGACACAGTCAACGCTCTCAGTGTAAAAGTATCGAACCCGAGACCTCCCGTATTTGACTGCTCGAATACTGGAGACAAGTGTTTTGACTGCTTTCCTAGTGCTAGGCTTACATCAGGAAAGAAAGCCCGAGTTTCTGATTCTAAAGCAAGAAGAGCGTTCTCTAGAGAGAAAGAAAAAAAAAGTCAGACTGTATTAATATTTTTAATTGTTCATGATATTTTAACTCTAAATGGAAATTCTGATCCTCGTACCTAAGACTGTGATATTTAGCATCTAACATTAAGCATATCTTACTTACGATATTTTATAAAGGCTCAAAAAACTGTGTAATATTTAACTATACAAAATATTAAACACCATCCGTTACATTACCAATTATACACCCCCTACTACGAAACGAAAATTTTAATTTCAAAGAAATAAAGTTATTCCTCGACGCGACTACATTTATCAGCTGCATGTCTTCGGAATTAACTAACTTGACTTCATTAGGCATATGACAGAAAATTTATCTTTGTCGGAAGTTGCTAAAAAAACTCCCCTCACTGATACTAGAACTGCCGAGTTAAATTACCAACTCAGATAACTTAACTCGAAAGATAAACAAGAAGACAAAGACGCTACCGCGCAGGTTCCCAACAGCACTTCCGGTTGATATGCTCCGCCTGTACGTGCGCAGTAGGGGTTTTCTAATTCCCTCTTGCTGCGCGAAAATTCCTCTCCTTAAGCGGCAATTTCTTTCACTCTATTCCAGAGAAGTAAACCGAGGTGAGTGGATGTGCGACGTCCTGAGCTGTGATACTAATGAACTTTACGGGTTAAAACGTGAATATTTGGATTATTATTGATCATGAAGACCTAATCTGGATACTACGTAGTCACCGGATTGTCGAATTTTCATATGTATGTGCTGTATTTGTGTTCTTCGTCAACCGTATCGAGCTTGTGACAGACCGTGTGAACATTACTGGAATGAAGTAACAGGTGAGTCAGATGTTCCGATCTTAACGAACTCTCGATGCTCCGGCTGTAATTTTATCTGTGCAGGAATTTAATGATCACTGTGTGTGCTTATATTATATTATTGGTTTAATGTCTGTTACTTTTATTAGATGAAAGTTGTTAGAAAAATAACCATCAGCTGTTATTCCGAGGAGTTACAGAATTAATATTATGAATCTGGCGGAAGATTACAATGTTCTGCATTAATATTAAATGCATTTATTTTCTTAAATTTTGGGGATAAAATTCCCTGACATTATTATTTGCTGTTGCGTTCTTAAGCTACTGTTGAATTTCGTTCTATTTATTTTTTTACTGATTCTTTTTGTTTAGATGTATCAACGTGAATATGATGTTTATCGTGCACTTCATGTTAGTTGTTTCGATTTCTTTGAAAATCATCTGTGCATGAATTTTGTGAATAGGGAGCGTAAAGGAAGGGAAAAAAAATACATTTAATAAGTAGCTTCCATCTCGTTTTATAGCTATGCTAAAATATGTGATGAATTCTATACGTATTTCTAAACACGATGTAATAATTACTGTAAAATAATATTGTATTTAAAAATATATAAAATTCGGTAGGAGTAATAAATGCAAAGTTTGTAATAAAAATTATGACGATCGCATATAAGTCTGCATTCCCGTTATTGTGTAAGTCACCTACATTTAGAATAATGATAATTAATTCGACGTGGAAGAGTTTGAGATTAAAAGATAGAAATTCTAGATTTTCCGAAATAGTAATAAAATTTTACAAATGGATGGTGGAAAGTTTGCAAAATTAAGACAATCCATTTTCTAAATAAGAGTGTCAAAAATAGTTTTAAAATGTGAACGAACTGCCATAGTTTCAGAGTACGGAATCGCCTATTCCAGCAGTAATGTCAAATTATATGCTTAGTGGCCAAGTGTTTAAAAAATAATAAAATAAAAAAATAAATTAAGAAATCTTTCTCATTGTGATATTTCCTCAGTATGATATAAACTCTAAAGGATAGAATTATGTCAGAAAATTTTTAGAATGAAAATTTTAAACAGCATTGTTCTGAATCGAGGTGTATGGGTTTTTTTTTTTCCTTTTAAATACTCCCCTCTTTTACGAAAATTTTTCAGCTATTTTGATAGAGAAATAACTCTTTATCAAAATAGTTGAAAAATTTTGTTCAAACCTCTGCTCTCTGTGAAAAGGAGCTTTTCGTTATAGATGTTATATTCTTTTTATACAGTTGCTTGTTTCGAAAGAAGATAAAGGTAGAAAGTAGCATTTCAGCATGCTGCATCATGTTGAATTGGTAGGGGGGCGAGCTGAAACTTGCTGAAATGCAGGAGGCGGGTCGGGAATCGAGGGGAAGGAAAAAATCGAACGAATAAGAATGTAGACGACATCGACCATAGCCAGTGTTTAGTTATGTAACGTAAGCCTGCAGACATAAATGCTAGTTATAAGTTATAAATTTTGTTATATTATAAATACTTGGTTAGAATCCATTTGAATCTTCTTGACTCTGCATAGCTGCTAGCGATCAATATTAAAAATGACATATTTATCGAAATTATTTTTTGTCAATTTTATACAGATTTACTTTATGAAAATTTTACGATTTATTTTTTCAGTATTTAATGATAATTTGCTAGGATGAACATCGGTAAATTATAGACGAGGGAAAGAATTAAATTAATTCTGTTGTACCAGTTTATAGAAGAAAAAGAAATTCTTGATATTTAATATTATAAAAGATTATATTTATTGTATAAGAAGGAAAATATCAGTCGTTGAAACATTTGGTATTTATATATATTTTTTAAAAGAACTCGTCATAAATTAGGTATAATTGTTTTATTGTTTTGTATGAATTTAATACTTGAAATATCAACTATATTTTCATCATGGTATATGGCGGTATTTTTTAACCTTGAGTTTATCAAGGTTAGAAATAAAAAGTCTACTTGGAAGAAAAAAAAAATAAAGAGTTGACCAGTGATTATGCTTTGCTGTTTTCTCAGAATACCAGATTTCCCTCGTAATCTATCGTGATGAACACTTCTTGTTTATTTATCTATTTTATTTTTAATGAAAATATAAAAAGTTCTGTTTGGTTCTATGCCAGTTTAGATCCTTAAAATCTTGCAAAACCGGTGTATTTGAAATGGTCCATTGCTTCTTCTAAGAGCTAATAGAAACACAATAATTTAAAATTTTACATACAACGGCTCTCATGCGTAACCTTTTGCATAATTTCCACCTGCCCATTGTGAAAGTGTCTTGGAGTGTATCTCTATCAGATTGTAAGGTATATATTTTTTTATATTTTCTCTCCTTTTTTTTGCGTGATAACTCAACATTAAACTGATAATGTTTATGCTTATGTCAGCTTGACAACTCTTACATGCTCCTGGTTAATTTAATAAATTATAGGAAATAAACTGTACAGAGCGAAAAATAGCGTGACTTCGTTATGGTACGTTTGTTACGGAATTAGATGTAAATGTGAGGTAACAGGTGATAAAGCGGCAGGTAATTTGAAAACGATACTGTGTTTAATGAATTGCCATTATTTGTGTTTTAATGTTCAATTCTTATACTGCATTTAGATGAGTAGTTTCCCACATTGGAAAGTTACATACGGTTGGGTTTCGTAGTTACTTTTGGCCGTATTTCAAACCGTAAATATTTTGGATTTAAAAAATAAATTTTAATCGGCGATAGTTCCTTTTGTTCCTATTAAGGACTAATAGCTGATATTGACAACTCTTACATGCTCCTGGTTAATGTAATAAATTATAGGAAATAACTCTACACAGCATATACCTGAATTAAATAATACCTATAGTGGTCTATGTGGTAATTTTAATAAATATCAACTTTAATAACTATTAATAATCAACGTAGGTTATTATAATACCTATATAGAAACCCATATAGGATATCCCTATATTAAAGGAAGGAAGATCTGATGACTTACGTTATAACGATTCTTCTCGTTTTTAATAAGGTATTCTTCCGCAGTTTTAAACAGTTTTCACCTTAAACTGAGAGACTGGTTATTGGTTCACGTATAGTGGAACTATTTAATTTAGCGAAAAACTAATTGCTTATTAAAAGTTTTCGTTAAATCAAATGTTCCATTATTGATTTCTGAAAAAAGAACGAATTTCTTTTTCGGGAGGTATTGTTGTATGATATTTATGCTTCAGTACTCCTTGTAAACTTTTTTGGTCACCGAACTATATCTCGAGAATATAGTATGCTGCCATGGTCATAAACCTTTTTAAGTTCATCGATCCTTTTCGACCTGCAATGGCCCATCAGCCATCCAGAATACAAAATTTAATCTCTCTCTCCCTCATCCCCGTACATTCAGGGCCCGATTTAGAAAATTCTTGACTATAGGCACAACTCGGGATGCCCCCCCCCCCCCTAACACTGATGTGGGTGTAACTTTTCCAAAATTGACACGCAAAAAAAAAAAATAATCATGAATCATTGTGAAAGTACCATTTTACCAAGAATTGGCTATTTGAAGCGTAGAAGCCTAGATCATTATCAAATAACAAAAAGCAATACAACATATCATCATCACTTCATCATTAAAACACCAATACAATGCAACCAGAAAACCTTATTAATCCCTTATATACACTATAACATACATATTATGATGAACTATACATATAACTATACAAATTGACGAACCTATCAATCAAGTTTGTAAGGATATATAAAAAAAATTGCTATTAAAAAAGGTAAAATTTAAAAAAAGTTGAATTGGGAATTTTTTCTTTTAAAATAAAAATTTTGCCCCCCCCCCCCAACATTCGGGGGCCCGTAGCCCCGGGCCTACTATGCCTAGTGGAAAATCAGGGCCTGCGTACATTAGAAGCTATGTTTAAGTTTTTTCTACGTAAATTGAATATTGAAAATAAATGTACGAATTAGCTTACTTTAATAAATAAAACAAACATAGAGACATACATACACACACACACACACATATATATATATATATAGCGAAATTTCTTTAGTCGGCCACCCCTCAAAACGGCCACTTTTTTCGGAACCATGACTAGCCGCTTTAGAGAAGTTTCACTGTATATGTATATGTAAATTTATTTATTATATAAAGCTCTAGGCTTGAGATCACTGAACTATAATTGATCAGAAGACAATTAACGCTTACTAATTTTACCGTCAAGAGCCATCAGACCAAATTAATGCTCTTATCACCTCATCATAGGACTGTGTGTTTTTAAAAAATGCGGTAAAAGAGTTAACGTTGCTCCATTGGTGGCATGCCAACAAAAGAAGTTGTCGAATTGACCCGAGAGCCTGTCGCATCTTTTTTGCGCATTTTTATTTATTGCTCAACGAAAATTATCGCATAATTTTTAAGCACTTGTATGTATGGATTTTCGCAGTGATATAAATGATCAGAGCGTTGATGCTATTGCGTAATAACAGTACAAGTGCAACACGTTTGTCTGTCGCCATTACGGTTTTTTAATTTTAGGGACAATTTTAAATAAAGATCGTACTACTATTATCTCATTAATATATTATCGATATTTTTGTTCTTATGTAGTTATGTTTTCTTGAAGTATCGATTGCTTTTTTAAAAATTTTATTTTCTATTTTTGATCTTGAAAAAACATTTTTTATTTCTTAAAGTTTTTAAGTCACATGTAGATTGTAAATGTTGTGAAGACAAAAATTTAATTGCTCTCAAAATGAAATGATGCTCTCTTACTGAAAATGTACAAAATCATGACTTAAAAAATAATTATTTATTCTTGTTATCATAACAGACAAAAATGCTGTAAATTACTTGATTTACTTTAACAAGGCAGTTTTTTATGTCAAAACTCGGAGTAAATCCTTCGTGTATTGAGAATTTTTTTTTCCTTCAGAACATCAACCCATCCAGTTTTCCACTTCTGTAGTTTTTCGATTAGCTCGATCAATGGCTGAACTAGTTTTGCCAGGGCTCTCTGGGAGCGGTAAAATGAAGTACATAAATTTATTTCCTAAAATTAAACTGTAAGCCCAAATGCAGCTATAATATTTTTAATCATATACGTTTTTACGGTTAATCTGTTTTCTAGAACGAGTGACCCGACTATTTAAAATTATTACGCAAACTTTGAAATTATAAATATAATCGGGCTCTTCCGTTTTCCTAGGCCCTACTCTTATTGCACCTGGCTGATTATGGCTCTAATTTTGGTCCACGATACTTTTATACAGTGCGTCACATGACAGCGATATGCCGTATAAACTTTCGCTCTTTTTTTCTGAATATCTCTTTTCCACTCTTCACTTATCACGTCCCGTTCGCTTTTCTTCATTGTTTTTCGGTTAAGGACACGAGCCTTTTTCATTTTATTCGCTGCTCCGCTATGGGCGTATTTATTAGTAAAGTGAAGGGGGGAATTATTGGTCATGGCCGAACTCGCAGAAGTAACAGATGATACCGACCTTGCCTTTACGCCTTTTTTCCCCAGATGAAGGATTACTTACTTGCTCATTATGTAGGAAAAGGGAAGATAATCATTATCGACCTGTCTATTACATTTCTCAGTTACGGATATCAAAGAAAAATATTTTTTACTTTCTCATTAATATGTACGGAAAAAATGTGTCATGTTTAAGTCGTCGCTTTGGTTGTTTTTCTGTCTGTATATGGATGACGTCACTATCTTTATACCTGATGAATAAAAAAATTCATAATTCTTGATATGCCTATTTTTAAAACTTTATTGATGATTGTTATTAATGATAATTAATATTAAAATTTATTGATTATTATTGATTATAAAATTAACACCCCCAAAATGTTTCATTGATTTATCGCCACATTGATAGGCTAAGGTTACACCATAAAGTTTATGATGAATTTTATTAATTATTATTATTGATCATAAAATTAACATCCCCAAAAGGTTTCCTTGTTTGTGATTTTTCGCCATATTGATAGACTAAGGTTGTACTATAAGGTTTATGATAAGTTTTATTTATTATTATTAATAATTACAAAATTAACACCCCCAAAATATTTCATTGTTTGTGAATAATCGTCACATTGATAGATTAAGGTTGTACTATAAGGTTTATGATGTCAAAATGGAAGATAAAAAATATAAAACCCCGTCTCTCACACGTACAAATCAGACAAAAATGTATAGTTAATGGCTAATTGCTTAAGGAAAGAAAAATGCTTCAATCTTTTACTGAGAAATAAGTTCCATTGTCAGTTGTCGTTCATACAGTTGATAATCATAATATTCCATAAAGCTTTATCACTTAGGTAAAAGGTTTGTCGTCACTTGCTAAATTCAAAAAAATAGTCCCAAAATTTCATGATTTATAGCCATAATCAATAATTGTTGAAATCTGACGAAATAAAATTAACATCCCAAAAATTTTTAATGTGGGCATAAAGTAGCACGATATAATCGTGCAATGTGAATCTTGTATAATGGTATACATGCATATAAACGTTTAATATGGATATAATCTTATATAATCGTGTTATATGGATGTAATCGTGGAGTACGGATATAATCGTATATTATCGTGCAATATGGATATAATCGTATATAATCCTATAATATGGATATAGTCGTGTAATACGCGTATAATCGTACATAATCCTGCGATATGGATATTATCGTACGTATAATTAATGTGTACATTTTCTAACGTATTATTTTGTGCTCGTGTTTTATATCAAATTAGAGGTTTCTACAAATTTACATTAAATGCATGTGCTGTTCGAACATTTCTTTTTCCTTTTTTACAAAGGTTTATTGCTAGTAGTGTCAAAGTAAAAATAACGCCTTCCTTCATGAATCTAACAAAAAAATATGGTTTTGGTAAATTCCTGACGGTAAGAAATACACCTCATCTTTTACGTTTAATTAAGTTTTATTGACAATTGTTGATGTTGATAATAATGATATACCGTAAGTTTTTTTCACTTACAAAAATAAAGGTTTATCGTTACCAGCTAAAGTATGAGATAATACCCCACAATAAATTAATATACCCTAAGTTATGGTGAACCATAAATTACCGTGTATAATCATTAAATGAGGAAAAGCAATTACATAGTAAAAGTGGGATAAGCTTGTGTTTAGTAGGCGAATTAAATACGGTTGGTTTTTAAACCGACGTCAGAGACCACTGTGATAAATTAGACGATAATATAATATCTGTCCCAGTTTTAAAATTTTCGAACGAGCAGCAATCGTATTACAATTTCCTATCTTTTCACGTCTAGCTTATTTTGAAATGAAAATCTTGCACAACATATTTTTTTTTCAGCGGTTGCTCTGTGATATTCTATTCTTCCTTTGATGGCCAGAATTTCTCGTAATTATGATAATTACATGCAATATATCTGATATCAGTGATCTGGGTTTTGGAAAGAATACAGTACTGTTTATTGTATTGCAGATAATAAAACGATATAAAGCTTTTTTTTTCTTTTTTTTACAAATAATTTTTTTCCCTTATTTCTCTTTGCCGCCCTTTTAAAATCAAATGAGTTTTTCCTGCTGCGATTTTGAAACTAGAATACAATTTTGATTGTCCATTGGAAGTTCGCTTTTATTTATATAGTGTGCTTCTAGCGATCTAACATACAGCAATGCAGTTTAAATTTAAGTTTTAAATCTGATGTTACATGAAGTCAAGTTTTACATTTATTTCTCCTGAAAGTAGTTTTATTTTTAATATTTTTTTTTATATCCGTAAAGTTTTGTAGACCCTTGATTTTTTACCTCCTCAGTTATTACGCTCTTTTCGGATTCGTGACCTATATATTCGTTATGTAACTAGTATATAGTCCCTAACAGGCAGAAACTCTCGATAGGCCTGAAATGCTGAAAAATAACCGAGACCACTCTTCTGCCTTAGAAAAAGGCTAGACCCTTTTCAAAAGAAGGTGGAAGCAACGAATTTACGAAGGCCCCGTCTCTATTTCCGTGCTTTGAATTGCTCTTAGGGTTGACCAGGTGAGAGATTTAATAAGTGCGTGTTTATCTTTTGAAAGTGCTGGAGAAATGGATGGTTAATTTACTCCGGGTGGCAGGGTGCAGTATTCAGCACGATAGGAGTTTATTCTGAGGTGAGATGCATTAACCTTTGTGAGATTTTTTTTTTTTTAGGGCTGAACCTCTAAGGGTATCCTCTTAGAATTCTACTCGTGTAAGCTGCTATCACTTGGAGTATTTTTATGAAAGTACTTGAGAAAATATACTGAAACTCTACAGCCAAGACTATAAATTACGTTTCACTAACAACAGGATCTGAGTTTTATGAATAAAAAAATTTAGCGTATTTTATAAACTACTAGTTGGTATCCGTTATTTATAGTTTAATATTTAATTTTTACCTATATACTCTGCTTACTCAAATTAATTAATATTTATTACATCATACCGTTTCATAATGTATAGAGATAGATTACGCATTGTTTATGTTATTTACGCCTGTGAAAGGGATATTATCAGATAATAATAATTATTTATTTATTTATTTTACAGCATGAAAGTATCTACGAAATATCATCATACTTATATAGTTATATATGAAACATGTTATCCTGTAAAATAATTTTGTTATATTACAGGATTTATTACCCTTATTTTTGTTATTCAAAATATTTTTAAATGGAAATCTTATCATAGCCTTTATAAAATTAAAGCTAAATTTACGCTGCATATGTAAAATGTTCTAGCGTACTGTGTTGTTCTGATTTTGCGATAACAATTAGAGTGTTTCCCCAACTGATCACCAAATAAGTATTAGTACTGTTCAATAATGTATTATAATTTTTATTGCTCTCATATGTGTACCTTACTCTAAATTTTTCGCGACTCCTTTTTTACGTTTAGGAAAATATTTAACACCTGAAACTAGCGAGGAATATATTCAAGTTCTTTTGAGAAGAATTATGCCTTCACATTAAGGTTGCTGTGTAATTACTCTATTGGATTCGCTCACCTCAGTGTTAACCTATGGAGAAAATGTGTCCAAGAATTGCCGACTTGGATTGAAAGATTTTTATTGTACCCCGTAATAGAGAAGGAAATTTTAGATTTTGGGACATTTTTCGTTAAAAAAAAAATGCAAATAATAATTTTAAATTTAAATTATTGGGGGGGGGGGGATCTAGTATAGTGTGTTTTAAACGCTCATGATCTCCTTTGGTGAAAGAAATTTATAAAATGAATCCTGTTGCAAGGTGCAGAAAAGTTCAGGCTACCTGGAAATACCATTTTTTATTGGATTATCAGTATTTATGGAGCTGTAAATAGTAGACACATTTTCTCATAGGTTAACATTGTCGTGGGCGAATCCAATAGGGTAAGTACACAGCAGCCTTAATAAAAATTCATTTCGAAACACACTAAATAAATTTTAAAAAAAATTGAGATGCTGTCGCTTTTTTTTTTTTTTTTTTTTTTTTTTTTTTGTATATAATTCTAATAACAATAAACTACTCTTATTAATTTGAATATTATTTTGGTCAAATTGAATAAAGAACGCCTACTCTCTGTTAATTTAAAATAACTTTTTCTGTCTAGCGAATGAGATCTGCCCACAACCCTTACGAGACTGGCTTAAAGTAACTACTACACTCCGTTGGTTTTACTCTTTTCCCCCTTCCTGCCATGTAGGTGGTCATTCAGTTTGTAAAACACGTGCGTTGACTGAAACCCTATACGAGCTGGAAATGCCTATCACTATTCAGTCTACTCTTTCTCCGCCCCTCCAAGCCAAGCCCGCTGAATGCTTCGAATTTTTGTACGTTTGGAATGTTTTCCTATTGACACATTAATGTCCATTAGACAGAAAGTTAAAAAAAAAAAAAAAATCATTTTGATGTCCCATAAATAAATAAAATTTAATCGTCTGCTCCTACAATTTAAGATTTTTATCCCTTTTCCGTCTTGAATAAATTTTTGAATTAAAGTGTGGAATTAGGAAAAGGGAATTAATTCATGAGAATGATCTAAACCAGAGCTTCCCAAAGTGTGTTCCGCGGAACCCTGGGGTTCCACCAAAATATGTAGGGGTTCCACGAGACAATCTGACAGTCTATTTACCTTCATATTTTTGTTTTATAATCACCATTATTTATTTTTATTAATAATTTTTCAATGATTTTTTGTTTAATTCAATAGAATCTAACTATTAAAACAATATTCGTTTCATTCAATATCACATTAAATTTAGGGGAGAAAGGGGTCTATTTATAAAAAAACATGAAAAAATGAAGAGGGTTCCGTGAAACTTGAAAAATCTTCTGAGGGTTCCACGATCAAAAAGTTTGGGAAACACTGATCTAAACCACTGTTTTCCAAACTATGTTACGCGGAACACTGTTGTTCTACGGAAAGTTAATAGGTGTTCCGCGAAAACCTGGAATTGTTTTACATCCTGCAATGACTACAAGACATTCAAACATGTTTGAAAGATTAGTGTTCTAAAATGCTTAAAAAATTGAGTATTCATGCATAATTACTATATACTAAATAAATAATTAATGTTTTTTATTCTCATGTTTTAAATTTTTATTGATTATGTGTTATTACATACCCTATAAAATAAACAAGGCGTTCCGTTAAATTTCAGGATTTACGAAGTGTTCCATCGCAGGAAATGTTTTTGGGAAACCCTGATCTAAACAACTTATATTTGAACTAGTTGGTACCCGTCAAAACATAACGGCTGGATAGTAATTGAATGTACTAATACACAAATTATACTCAACACATCATTACCAAATGTTGAAAATCATAATAATGCGCGGAAACAAATTAATGTGTTTGAGCAGCCTCGAGCTTAGTGAGTATCTAAAGCCAGATATGTGACTGAACATGCGCAGAAAACAATTTTTTAATTGTAAATTATCGCTAATTAAACAGTGCGAAATAAGCAATTTCCATCAGGTTTAATCTTATATTTCACAAACATAATTATCATAAAAAAAATGTCAGAGAAAGATCTAGAGAGACTCCTCGGAATAAACGTGTTTATCATTAAAACATGTCACCGAGCATGCGCAGAAACAGTGAGTTTCTAAAGTCAGATTTAAACATGCCACTGGGCATGCGCAGAAATCAATTTTTAATTCTAAATTATCGCATATTAATAAAAATTGCGGTTACAAAAACCAAATTTGACAAATCTGCAGATTACAATCTTTCGTTTTTAAGACCAAAATGAAGTAAATTTATAGAGTAGTTTTCTCTCACGGACTGCCCAAAAAGTCAGCTTAGCAACTTAAATATATAGATGGGTATAACTGACCGAGTTAATTGGTATCGTCCCTCCTCCCGTTTTTTTAAAACTGTCTCTGAACCTAGCAATTTAGACTGTTAATTGCACTGTAAAATGCAATCAAAAAATTTTCTGAATAAATCTAATTTAGCTCAGAAATGTTAATTGCTTAAATCAAGACCTTTGTTTAATGAAAATTCAAAGCGTCTGCTATTTACTTTTAAGGTTTTCTTGTCTCCGGCTCCTTGGTTCTGGAATTTAAGTTACATTAAAAACAGACTAGTTTACGTTTTCGTTTAAAATTATGGGAATTATCTGCACTTATTAAGTTATTTTATTTATCTCATGTAGCTTAAGATGACCCTAGCGTCCTCAACAAATCAAATCAAACCTACTGTGTTTCTATAGATTGTGTAAGGTTTGGTTTGGAGCGCTGCGGTCAACGTTATGTTACACGAGGCCAAATTAGATCTGGACCTACAGTTTAAAGCCGTTTCCGAACGGCTAGAAGCATCCATGCCAATAGTGGGACTCGAACCTACAGGATCTGAACTGAATGCCAGCGCCCTAGCCATTCGGACATCACCTGGCAGATAGTGTAAGAATGTGCGCCTACAAGCCAGTGGTTGCCAACTTAGGGTGTCAGCTTTTATGGCTAGATTTAGCCCTGAAAAATCGAAGCTTGACATTTAGTAATTTTTTATAGCCATGAGAATTGCAAGCCGCATTTATATCAACAATCCAACTTTGCTTTTTTTTTTTCATTTCCTGATTTGATTTTAAATAATAGATTAGGTATGTCCCAGAACATAACTTGCTCATATTAACAGGTGAGAGGTAATCAATGTATCTATAAATACGTAGTTCAGACACGTGAAGATATGTGTTGTGCTTGAAGAAACGTGAAGAGTTTAGAAAAATGTCTTTTTTGCGTAATAAATTTCTTTTCAGTGTTTTTTCAAAACAAAATTTAAATTTAAAATTACTAAGTTATATCGATTTTATTTTTTCCCTCGGAACTCTTTCAAGGACAGAACTTTGGTTTTTACAAAAGTGGCCATTTGAGTAGTCATTTTACATTTGAGATTTCGATTGGCCATTAATCTCATTAAAATGTAGGTAACACATTTTTTTTTCAGTGTTTATACAACATATGCTGAAACTACACAAACTCTGATGCATGTTTGGAATATCTTTGGTCTCGCAATACACTCTTATCTGTTTATGAACTACTTTTATACTTTCAAATACTATATTTGAACTGATTGTTTATATATGAAGCGATTATATTTATCTATACACTTACACTCTAATGTCATCAAATACATTTCTGCTTGAACTTCAGCAATAAAATATTCCCCTCTTATCGTGCTCCCAAATATTTACCAGAGGCCCACATCCTTTTTAAAGAGCATCCTTACATTCACCGAGAGCAACTTGACGGTTCACTCGCATTTTTAACCTCGTCCCTGAGTCTCTTCGGGCTCAAGCATTACTCGAGTACTTTTCGTTTGTTTATTATTTTTTTTTCCCTCTCTCTCTCGCGGAGATTCGCCTGGCAATTAAATCAGCGAGCCGTTTCCATAACTCGGAGATTCACTCGGCTTGAGGTGTGTTGTTATGATCTTTTTCGGCCCGAGTGGAAGTTTATTGTGTTTTACGCTTTTCTGGTGTTTTCCGGAATGAGTCAGGGTCCACTTTGTCTGGAGGTCATTGTGTTGGATGCTGGGAATGTACACCCTTCTCTTTTTTTTTCTTTTTTTTTTTAACTTGGTTGATTTTTACGCTCACCTTATTCCAGATTGAGAAAAAAACTACCTTTTATTTTCCCAGGAGCCAATTAGGCTCCTGGGAAAATAAATATTAAATAATAATGTTTCTGGAATATGAATAAAATAAAATCGATTAGTGGTTCAGTATAACGACGAATGACCACTTATGATAGGTCCTGTATTAGTTGATTAACGCGTCCAATGGTGCCCTTTTTAATATTTTCAATGAAACGGAACAACATTGCACGGGGAAACACCTTCTTTCACAAAACACATAAATTTCGAATCAACACAGCACATCAAAAAATCTTTTCTTGCGCAGCCGCACAAGTTACATGATTATTTTTGCACAGTAGCGCCGCCTTTTATCAAACAAACTGTGAATTCGCAACAAATAAAATTTGTCTCCCTACATTTATATGATTTTATTTTTGCTGCGATATTCGGTGAAATCCAGTTGTTCTGAGAAGTACACGATGACGATAGTGGAAAATCCTTTACAATATGAGGAATTCCAAATCTTTTGAACTTTATTATGATGATTCATATTTTCATTTTATGGCTACGGTTTACTTTAATTTCGTCTGCGCTAATGGTGCGCAAAATTTTTTCTACCTCGACACAGTTTCTTTAAATAAAAAAACAACCTCGACCCCCAATGAAAATTTTTTGGTGGAAACACAATTAAGAAAAAAAAAGAGAACGAAAATTTTAACACTAAAAAAAAGTAGAAAAAAGGGAAACTGTACATTTTGGGTTTATATTAATTTTGCATAAAAAAATTTAAAAAAATGTCTAGCTTACCATCTGCATTTGTTTTGGATAAAATTGTTTGACACCTTATTTAACAATGTCATACTATTTTTTACTATATAAAAAAAATAAGAATTAAAAATATGTAGTTTTAGAATATTTAAAGCGTTTAAAAAATAAATGATTCAGTCTGGCATAAATTTACTTCAAATTTATGACCCCTCCAATTTTTTTAACGACCCGCAATTTGCGTACCACTGACCTAAAATACCCTTTCGTTGGACCACATATTTAATTAGGTGGAGAAGGGTAAAACGATAATTTTTCTATTCCTGAATTTGTCCTACAAAGCGTGTATTTATAATAAGTCCTTATCTAATAATATTATGCTAAATCATTTCATTTTGGAAAGGAAATAAAATTAGACTAAAATGGAATAAATATAAATATATTTCACTTGAGAACTACAAGTCTTAAAAAAAATAATATCCGTATCGTCTTCTGTCACTTGAAATGTGTCGATAAAAAATCTGTATAATTTGTGCATCAGTGAACGATTTTGTAAAAATATTTTAACATAAATTATTAATAATATTTTAATCATTTAATAATTATTATAAAAATTAAATATTTATGATGCGATATAGTTCTTTTTTTCCGGTCCATGTTAGTAATAATTTTTATTCTTTCAATTTTTAATTTTAGACTGCAGCAATATTTTAACATATTAAAATTTCAGGAGTCGATTAATGTTTACTTATGTAGATAATTCTCCTGTAAGAAGTTTTCGACTGCAGGTCACGAGAAAAGTTTTCCATATACCAATATATCTTGCCTGGAAATCTATGAACAAACGTATTGTTAAGAAACATCCTCCTCGTAATTGAAGTTTTATAATTTATTTCAAGCTTCATGAGAAAGCAATTAAAATCTAGCGTGAAGGAAAGATGCTCAGATGAAAATATTTTTAGGTCATCAAAAATTTAAAAAGACATTGTTCTATGTACTATTATCATTATCTATTGATGAATAAGTATTAGTGTTAAATTATTATGTAATTTCTTATTTCTAAATTGTGTTTTTTAGAACGTTCAACAAAGGAGACCTTGTCTTCCATCCGTAATCCTTTTTCAATTGATGAAGATTAATGCAAACACGCCTGCATTATATCGCTAAGATTAACAAAAAATAAACTCACCCCAAAAAAGAACGAAACAGAAATGACATGAAAAGAGTCTTAGAATAAAAAAAATTTCTTGTTACACGAACAAGATGACGATGTAACTCAGGTCATCTTAAAAATAATAAAAATAACAACTTCGATTATTCCTTTCATTGTTCGTTTTCGACATCTTTTTTTCTGGTGTTGATAAAAGTCGCCAAAAAAGAGGCCAAGTGCGTGACCGTGCGCCAGGTAGATTGAGCCACCTGTTCGTTGCCAACTGGGTCAAAGAAAATGAGTGGAAAAAAGAAAATTTATGCCCGTCGTGAAATGAATCGCTTTTGAAGTTGTGTAGTATCGTCTGCTGGGTGGGAGTTCGTAACAGCTATAATTCTAAAGGTTTTAATGAATGATATATCTTGGCCTAGCTTACTTTTGATATGCAAATAACGACGGAGAACATCTATTCTTTCGTATATTCTGAGAAGTTTTACGAAACGAAGTTTTGCCTTAATAATCACGTGCTTTTAATTTAATTATTTTTTTTTGCATAAGATATTTGATGGGATATATTTAGTTTTCATTCTTTCCCCCTTGAAGGTTACTGAACTCCGCGGTACGTCAATAGACCGTGTTTAAGCGAATAATGGAGTTAAGAAAAGAAAAAAAAAGGCAATTATTCATTTCTCAGCCTTTGAAATTTTATTCATTTGGTGCTAATCTGTTGAATTATTTTATTATCTTAGCATTATATGTTGACCATAGGATTACGGATATTTGTCAAGAACCGTGTCGAAATATGTGTCTTACGCCATCTTTAGAAAGTTTTTATTCGATTTATGAAGTATTTGACATGACATGAATTGCGTAGGGTATCAAAATATAACACGAAAGGAAATTGAGAAATCGTTCATTGTGATATTTAAAATGTTTATATTTCACTTTTTTTTCCATTTTATTAAAAAAAACAGGAATTAATGTTAAATTATAGGATTCTTTTTACCGACAAAATGGGAAAATGTTAGTTCCAACTATCGTTAAAAGCAAACCACAAAATATTTATATTATATAAATATATATAAATACTAGCTGAAAACCCGCACTTCGCTACGGAGTACATTCAAATTAAATACAACGGTCAATGTATGCAAGTAATGCCAAAAATAAATAAATATATATATATATATATATATATATATATATATATATATATATATATATATATATATATATTTATAATAAATACGACGATCAATGTATACAATTGATGTAAAAAAAACCCCAAAAAATATATGTATAAAAAAAATCGTAAGGGACAAAATAATGTAGAAGAAAATATTCAAATTAAATGTAATAGGACATACTAAAGAATATAGTACAGTTTGAGGAACATAATATCTTTTATTGTATTTTAATATTTTTTGGGATAATGTCAAATCGTCTGCCGCATTAGCAAGAAAAAAAAAATTGTTTTGTCTATTTAGTTGTTATGCACGTGACGATAAATTTATTTAAAGTACCAGAAAAAGAAATCACGTGATCGGCATTTAATAAATTAAATTCTAAAAATTAATCTTTAAAAATTCACCAAAAATCATAAAATGGAGGTAAAGATTCGGAAAAGATTTCATTTTAAAGGAATTTTTAGGATCTTTCTCGTGATATAAATTTCATAACCCTCAAATTATTATTTTAAATGCAAACTTAAAAAAAGTTACTAAAACAGCTTAAAAATTTTATTTAAAAAAATCTAAGAAGAATTTTTGAAAAATCTTTCTTAGTGCACCCCTACACTATAAGAAGAATCGCCATGCAAAATTTCAGCCCTTTAGGTCCAGCGGTTTGGACTGTGCGTTGTATGTCAGTCAGTCAGTCAGTTACGGAACTGTTTTATATATAAAGATTGTCGGATACTCTTACAATGTGTGTTCTTTAAACGACGCTGTCGCATTTAGGATTTAAAATGATTATTTCCTTAACCAGCTCGTATGATTAAACTATAAAATACACGCTACTCTCTTACATATTACTAAAAAGCTACAAGAAGTAAATGGATTTGATATTCACTTATCAGGTGTTCATTTAAAAAGGGTTAACAATATCTGTTTCTTAATCTTTATTTTCTTCTTTTTTCTTCTGCTTCGAATTTTCATAATTGTTTACTAAAAAGGAACCAGCCAGTAAAACAAATAGAGCTGGGGCATTCTACCTCATTAAAACCTGCCCGACTGCTAACCGCGAATCTGAGCCCTGACACACTGCTATAAATTGGAGTCCGAATTAAAAAGACCTACAGAATGTCTTTTCCTAATGAACGGGTTGGTGCATAATTTGCGTCAACGACACCCCTCAATTAGCTAGTTGAGTGATGAGGCATTTCCCTGCTGTTTCCATAATAGAAAATTGGTTGGTTTTCTTTCTTGTTTGGTATGGATTCTTTTGTGCGCGCACATGTATTGGAAATATATATAAGAGGGCAGCATAATTAGTACGAAATGGTGATTTTTCGATGAGATTAGATTTCAGGCCTGTGCGAGGTATAATTTCAGAATAATTATGAAAGAACACCGCAAAATTAAAAAAAAAAAAAATTGAATGAAAAAAAGAAGAAATCAACTCTTTTCGTTGATGTCGGTAAAATGTTTTCGAAAAACATTTTGAAAAATATTTTATTCGAATTTTATAAAAAATTTTGGAGTCATGAATCATTTCGTTATCATTTATTAGCTATCGTGGTTGATTTATTATCGTTTCTTTTAAGTACGTGAATAAATTCTCTTTGTCATAAAAATCGTTTGCATGACATAATAAATTATTTAATGGCTGTGTGATAAGGGTTTAGCTAAGCCTCTAAAAAGAAAAGGAACGGGGTAGTATTTTATCTTATTTGTGAATAATGTATATTTCGTTAAGGCTTTATGTACTAACCCTATTGGGTTCGCTCACCTCAATATTAACCCATGAAAAAAATGTGTCCAAGGATTGCCGACTTGGATTTAAAGATTTTTTTAATTGTTCTCTGTAATAGAGAAAGAAATTGTACACCTTGGGGCATTTTTCGTATTTAAAAAAATGCAAATAATATTTTAAAATTTAAATTATTCGGGGGAAAAACAATCTGGTCTAGTGTGATTTAAACGCTCAATTCCTTTGGTGAACGAAATTTATAAAATGAATCCTGTTGCAAGGTGCAGAAAAGTTCAGGCTATCTGAAAATACCATTTTTACTGGATTATCGGCATTTATGTAGCTGTAAATAGTAGACACATTTTCTGCAAAGGTTAACATTGAGGTGAGCTAATCCAATAGGCTTACCACACAGTAGCCTTAAAGCTGACTTCGGGCTGAGCAATATCGACAGTAATATATAAGATGCAGATCGTATTCCATTGGAAATGTTTTCATTATTCTTAAAATTTTACTTTAATCAATACTTTTTAAACGTTATTACACTGAATATATTTCCAAATTTCATTTTTTTTATGTTAAAACTTTATATGTTTGTACGTAGAATAATAGGACTCAGTTGTCCCGTCATAAAATTATTAAAATGGCTTTTTTTTTATAGTTATTTATTTTCACTATTTTTATCTTAAGATTTCGGAGCATTGCCCAGATGTATATTAGTATAGGCCCAGTTATTGTGAGCTTAGATATTAATGTAAATTATTAAAATGGTATATCAATTGACTTCGTAAATTTCCTATATTAAGCATATGGGGATTTTTTTTTATTCTATATTTTTTTCTAAGAAAGTCTGAAGAAACATTCTCGTTGAAGTACCCCTTAAGTGCAAAACTGATGCTATGTTTTCGAATTCTCATTTCATTATTACATTTTTCTGTAATGATAAATTTACAGTTAGTGACTATAATATAAATAAAATTGATAGCTGTTTATAAAGGTTATTTCACTTAAACTGAGATTAACACAAAATTAAAGAAAGTAACATTTTACCTTTTATGTATTTAATTATTTTCATATAACAGACCAACTTATTTACCTAAACTTATGTTTTATTAATGTTAGTTTGCTTTTTTTATGAATGAATTTCCGTTCATCCATTGTCTGTAGAAGGTTATAGCATGTTTTGTTTTTCAAGTTCAAACTTACGCATTGTAACGTTCTCCAGTCCGTCAAAGACACGAAAAGCATTTTATATGTATAACGTTTACTATTTACGAGACTATTATTAATAGAAGTCTTATGTAGGGGAACTTTAAAGGACAACAGAAGGATTAGAGTCCTTTCAGTCTCATTCGGATTGCATTCTGAATATTCTTCGGACAGCTTGATCTTACCGCAATGGAGATGATCCTCTTGAAATCACTCGGACAGCGTGATGTGCCCGCACAGGCTGTTTTCCGCGAATGCTCGGCGGGTCAGTTCACTGCCCTCTAGATCACAGCTTTCTAGAGGGCAGTGGTCAGTTCGACCCTCCCCCTTTCCCGTTCGATCTATCCAAGGCGGGGGGGGGGGGGGCTAGGGGTTGGAGCGCAGATATACCAAAGGGGTCGCAAGCCACCCTTTCTGAGTAACGGCTTGGGTAAAAGTTGTGGATCTGGTGACATCGGAGCGTTTATTTAAAAAAGTATGACGTCCTTTAAATTTTAATTTAAAAAAATTTAAATCAGAAGTATTTTATGAAGAGTATAAATATCCCGCGACTCTTCTGTTTTATGAACGAAAGTTAGTTTCTCATACTGAGCAATTTGTAAATTTATTTTGTGTTGCTGATACGTTTGATCCGATTTAATAGCTGATGTCAGAACATTCACCCAATATGACAGGGAAATCGTGCACCAGATCGAAATAGCCATGTTTCAGTAATGAAGAATTACTTCGGAAACACCCATCAATTTGCAGGAATGAGGGATGAGCTGCTCTTTACATTCTGCATTTGAACTTCGGCGAATATAAATTCTTGTATTTCTGATGGAGGCATTTGCATAAAGCGTGATGAAAGCGTATCTGCAGACGATTGTCAAGTTTCAGCGATGGGACTTTAGAACATTGTAAAAAACAAAACTGCCGTTGTTTTCCACATTGGGAGTAAATGAGATTAGTTAAAATAGTTTTTTTAATTAATGCGTGAGAGATATTTTTATCTAATTATTCCGATTCGCTCGTGTTTCGTGTTATTTGCTATGGAATAATAGGCTGTCAAAATATTCTACTCTTCAACTCTGATAACAGTTTGCAGAGGTTTTATTGTTGTTATAAAGCTTTTGTTTAAAATACAAAGATGTGTCCTCTTTTAAATGTGAATTATTTTTTAAAACAGAAGGATAAATCTTTTGTTAAAGAATCCATGTTGTATAACTCGTTAAGAAATTGCTTTTCGTCGATGTATTAAATCTGTGCTATAGATGTGAATCTCATGAATATTTATGCAATAGACCTTATCTATTTTGATTTCGTTAATAGGATATTCGTAAAAGCGATACATCAATAAAATGACATCTCAGATCTGCAATCACAATGTTCCCAGTGTTTTTCTAATCACAGATCCGCAAATGCATAGTCGTGAATACTGTTTTTTGCATTTGAAAGTAAATTTTTTTCTTTCAAACGCCTCATAGGATGCCCCATTTTAATAGATTGTAATATAAGTGAAAAATGCACGCAAAAAAAGCAATAATGAGGAATTGGTTTGCATTTTTTATTGCGATGGAATGACCTTTGTTGACTTATGGCAACCGAGGTCAACAATTAAAGCGAGTGTACTTTTTTTATATTTATAGTATATATTTTTTTATAATTCTAATCTTCATAGTGTTCCATAGTTAGTTGAAGCACAGTGTCTGACGTGGATATGGCACCGAAGGAACTAATTTTGCCATTTTTCAGGTTCTTAGAAAGTCTATATAATTTTAAAATTTCAATTTCTTTTTGGGAAAATTAAGTACCTCCAGAATTTTACTAGCCGCACCTTAAAAGATCTGTTTGTTTCTAAACCCTTCAAAAATAAATACTGTATTTTTCGGACTATAAGACGTTACTTTTTACATAAAAAAATCGACTTAAAATTGGGTTTGCGTCTTATGGTGCGAATGTAACATTAAAATAAAATGAATATATATATATATATATATATATATATATATATATATATATATATGCATGCGTTTTTACCTTTATGAAGTAGGAAATTGAAAATATGTTTATATACCTAACAAAATACAAAATTTTCTTTTCTAAGATCTTTCCCATAAATTTGAGGTGCGTTTTATGATCTAAAAAATATTTTTTTTTTAATTTCCTTTTCAATGTACTGAATATCACGTTGTAAGGTAATTTACGCTAGATCTGATTGGCGTTTTCATGTCATGAGAATAAGATGGCAGGAAGGGGCGCTATTACTATAAAATTTGATATGCAGCTTTGCAGATAGCTTGTAAAATGCATTAGAATGGAAGCATAAGGCAGTTTTAAGTACGGTCTCATTTAATTGTGTTATGCTGTTTCAAATATCCCGATTGAGTCCTTAATGTTCAGTTCTATAATTGAATTAGTTTCTTAGCCGTTATATTTATTGTGAATTTGTAAAACATCTGTAACTTATGCTAGTCACCGCCTATATCATGTTAAGGAATATTTATATGACAGTGAAACTGGTCTACCACCGTTGCTTGAATATGTAAAGATGTGGGTACACTGTATTTGAAATTTTCCCATTTTAGTCGAGGTAGAGTGATTTTCTTATTTCAGTTTTGATTTAAGCCGTGGGAACATATCTATGAAGCCCGGCATAAAGGGCTTAAGTCAAAAACAGTGATTTTTAGATACTTGTTAGTATTGATTGAAAAAAAGGCAAAGATCTTTGCACTGGAATGAAAATTTGATTATGAAGCAAGAAATGTAATATTGTATACAAAATTTATAGACCTAAGCCTTTTATACCAGTCAAGATATATATATATATTTTTTTATCAATATTAACAAGTATCTAAAAATCACTGTTTTTGAGTTACGCCCTTTATACCGGGCATCATAGATATTATAAAGGACTCTTAACGTTTTTTTTTTTTTTTTTTTTTTTTTTCTTTTTTTTTTTTTTTTTTAAATCTTTAGAATTATCGCTGTGTTTGTGTAAATTTATGAACTGCAAAATATTTTTTTTAAATTTCAGTTTCTTTAAAACTTGTTTATTCTTCTTTTTAAAAAAATATAACTTTTCGGATTCTTTAAATTAAAATTAATGTACAAAAGTTAAGATTAAAGCATTACCTAAGAAATTAAATTACTAAAACTGGCTCTTAAAAATTGTCGTTAGTAATTTGTACAGAGCTCTAAAAAATTCCCCTAAAAAAAAATTGTTGTCCTCCTCGGTTCTCTTGAAAATACCTGTTTAAAAATTCTTTCACATTCACCCACCTGTCTTCACCGGAAAAGAGAGAAAAAATTGACTATTTGGAAGAAAAAACTCGCCAGTTTATACATGAAGACAGCCAGACAAACAAGGTTCACGGGAGTGGTGCCGTACAGAGGTTCAGGAGGTCGATCTGAGAAGGTTAATAATAATGATAGTGGTAAAGGATAGAGGTGAACGTCGTTTGTCACGTGGAGTGGTTGATTTAACAGCTGTGGAAAACATTTTGATTGCTGAGTTGGCAGCAGACGCATCGACAGACGATGATGAGTTCCGAGAAACGAGGTCACGGGGGAAAAAGATAATCCCTGGAACTGAAAACTCCTAATGTTTTTCATTTTATCTCGTCAACGACAGAAGATAAATTTTATATATTGTATGTTAGTGGCTTTCGTTGTGATCTATTGCCAGCTGGGAAATTAATAACTATGTATTCTATATACTCAAATAATATTAAAACATAGATTGATAAATATTTATTCTACAAATAACATGCTATTCCGTACTTTTGATTTTTATTTCATATTCTAGTTTGTTACATTTAAAGGGAAGAGGGACCTACAACCTCTAATTTTTTTTTTTTTTTTTTTTTTTTTTTTTTTTTTTTTAACTATTAATTTTTAACTCTATATACAGAATGAGAATAATTAATATTCTCTTTTACTACATTGAAGACCCTTAGAAATCAAAATAAGGATTTTTTGGCGGAATAATGCCTGTTTTCATTTTTTTTTCAAAAATTCTAACATTATTCAAAATGCTCCATGCGCATTCTATATCATTTAAAAACCTGAATTTTTTTTAAATATAAGTTTACCATATGTTTTAAACATAATTGTGCATTTTATTTATTTATTTATTTTGAAATCTAAAGCCATAAATATTTTTTTAAATCTACCTGTTTTTTTAAATGTTTTTGCATGTTTTTACTTTATTTCATGGTCTAAAAATTTGAAAAATATTTATAATTTTAAAATATTATGCATAGTTTTATGACAAACATTTCCATTAACAATCCCGAGAAATTTGGAAGAAATCAGAATAAAAATGAATGTGCATGGAACCTTTTAAAAAATGTAGCATTTTTGAAGGAATTTTTAAAAAACAAGTCTTATTCTTCCACAAAATACTTATTTGTGAATTAAGAAAATTCAGTTCAGTAAAAAAAGAATATTAATTTTACTCATGTGGTATATGGAATAAAAAATTGAAAATTTCAAAAACAAGGTTGTAGTTCCCTTGGCCCCTTAAAAGCGAAAAAAAAAATGTTACGGTACGGAAATAATATATGTTTTTGAAATAATCAGTCATTTATTCCTATGAGAGACAGATAATTTCCGGGATATTTAGTTTCACCTCTGAGACATATTTCGTACCTACGACTTTATTTTGAATTAAAGTAAGTTCCTTTGTTATGAAAAAATTAACTTCTTACATTAAAAGTAGATTATTCTTTTGCTGTGTTGCTAATAAAAGCGGTAGGGCTTACCCAGCGGTAGCAGTATATGAAACAAAACGTATATTATAAAGTCACTAGACGTCAACTAAGACTCAAATGCTGCAGTGGGACCTTTGCACCATAATGCATAGCTGGAAATTTTGCGTTATATCATATTTAAAAAAATAATAATAAATTATCTTGTGTAGTTTTAAAATTATGTTAAAATCTTCAGGTTACGATATATGGAGTGTAATAATAACGCTCTAATCTACTCTTTTTATTGAAATATTTTTTAAATAAGATTTTTTAAAACAATTTGTAGTTAATGTTCGTATTTGAGGAATAACTGTTTTGATGTTTACTTTTGATTCCGGGATCGATGAACCTAGTGGTAGCGCGTCGGCTTTCGGTACTGAGGTTACTCGGATCGAATCCCGGCGATTGCCATTAAATACCTCCGTGTCTAGGCCGGATATGGGCACGTTAAATCCGTATACTGGAAAGTCCCTCTATGATGTCAGAGGGTGGGATAGGGTACAATCCCCCCAGATGTCACCCCTGGAGATTATCGGTCAAAATTGAGGTGGAACCTGGCTAAATTGGACTCCGACCATGTGGCACCAGGTACCACTATAAACCAGAGCTGCACCTCTCAGCCCGCTAGCTGGTCTGGAATCCTTTTGGCCAGGGGGCATTAGAAACAACTTTTTAATTCCTGTATAATTTTTAACTATTTAAAATTTCCTTTATAAGATTTAAACGTAATTTTCTATAATTATTATTGTTATTTCGGGAAAACCAAAAAGAAATGCCCCATAAACATAAATTTTGTGGAGGTTACTTTGCAGTATTTAGGTGCTAATAAACTCCTTATGTATTTATAACATTTTTTTTCTTATTGTTATCGTTGTTATGCTAGTCATAGAATTATAACATACACGTATAATTAGTTTTAAAACAAATTTACGATTTTTTTTAACTATGTAATTTGTGCATTTCTGATACCCATCGGATATCTGATAAACTTTTTTAAAGGAATCATTTTGTATCACCTAGCTACTAAAATTCCAAAATTAAAATTAACTCATAGCTTCGGACTAACGAAAATCAGCGATACGTTTGGGCAGAGTAAATTGTTGCGTGGCAGACTGCTTGCTGTGCATCGTACAAATGATATCATAAATCATACCCAGTAACGGAGTCAACCTCATTTCGAACTTGGAAACCTAAAAATTTGCACTCGTGTGTACATGAATACTTAATGTAATCTCCACTGCTATAGAAGAAGGGTTTCCCTTTTGAGACAGGAAACTATACCTCTATTTATTTAAATGTTTGATTAAATAAAATTATCATTCAGGGAAATTCTTTCTTTATCTTCGCACTGTGCGTCTCGTGTTATCTGTGGTTCGAAAGAAAGAAGAAAAAGAAAGGAAAAGGTTTAAAACAAAGATGATAGATGAGCCATAACTTTTTGATAAAGCGCGAGGAGGTGAAGAGCCATGTACGACACGTGTTTCACGCACGATTTTTCACTTTCAGCTGTATTTTCTTTCACTGTGTGTCTGTGTGTGTGTATGTGGAGATGGGGCAGAGCGTTTGCTTGTGAGGTTCTGCGCAATCTGAAAAGTTAAAAATAAAGGGGAGGGGTGGAAAGAGAGAGAGAGAGAGCTTTTTTTGTTTGTTTGTTTCTTTGTTTTACTTTGAAAAACATGTGCTATCTGAAGTTAAAATTATTGTTAAGGCAGTGGGGCATCAGCTGGGCTCGTAGATCTCCGTTCCCAATGTTAGGCTATGGGGGAATTTTTTTTTCGGTATTGTTGTTCTAATCGCAGATTATCAAATGCATGTCTGAATTCTGTTTTCGGAATTTGAAAAAGAAATATTTTTGTTTTAACGTAGGATTACGTTCCTCCATAACGGTCTTCCAGAAAGCAAAATTTCAGACGCTAAAACCGTCCGTCGTCGCGAGTTATAATTTTCGCAGCGCGCCAAACCCAGTTCGTATCGCTTGGGCAAGCAGTAAACAGTTAAACAGAAAAGCACCAAAATGCGTCAAAATTTTGACATACACACACACACACACACACACACACACACACATATATATATATATATATATATATATACATACACACACACACATATATATATATATGTAGGAAGGAGTTAGTACTCCTTCCTTTAGAAGTGAATCATTAGACTTAATCATTTTGAACATTTAATTAAACTAGACGATGTTTACAAGACAAGACTAACACTTAGTATGAAATTAAGAAAAAACAAAGCATTAACATAGCTATTTGACTCAAAACGGCAAGCCTGCGGAGCGACACATCCGCTTCGTAATGTCACTAGTCCATCACACTGTTTGCGTGCCAAGTCCTTCGCGCCGAAGTAGTAGGAGTGGAAGTTGTAGTAATAGTTCAGTTGTGTTGCCAAACTCACTCTCACACGGCCGTTCTGACTTTCCAGACGTCCGCGGCTGGGTTGTCAACAATAATTCTGAAAAGATAAAAAAAAAAGAGCAGAAAAAAGGAAAAATATTTCAAAAAATCAAGCAGTGTTCAACACAGTGGTATTGGTGTTCAGTTTCTGCACCACTGTTTCATTTTGTCCGCTGCAGTTGATGTTATGGTTGGACCATCGTGATGTCCTAACTTTCGAACTTCGTAACGATCGTTGGGGTTGATGTTCGTGATCTCATATGGTCCGAAGAACTTTGGTCGGAGCTTTAATCCGGTTCCAAATTGAGTTCGTTGTATTGCCACTTTGTCACCGATCTTGTATTTACAAGCCGGTTTACGCCGTCTGTTATATTGTCGTATGTTTTCTTCCTGTAAACGGAGGATATTTCGTTTAGCTTCGATACGTAACGCTTCTTTGTCATCAAGAATTCTTTGGTGGTGTTCCTCGTCAAGAAGATTTTTAATCTGTAGATCCTCTTGTTGTTTCATTTTAACACCAATTAAAAGTTGAAAGGGTGTGAATTTTGTACTGCGTGTGGTGGTACTATTTAAGATACGTTGCAATCTTGGGACATATTTAAACCATTTGTCAGGTTCATCTAGAGCTAACTTAGTTAAAACGGGAATAATTGTGCCATGAACACGCTCAACCTGACCGTTGCCACGTGGCACACCTGTTGCTATTGAAATGTGTTCAATTGACTGTTCCTGGCAGTAACTTTGAAATTCTGAAGATGTGAATGCGCTACCTTTGTCAGTAATGATTTTTGAAGGGTTGCCAAATGTAGTTTGTTGCAAGGATAATTTGTCTAAGGCATCTTTCGTAGAGGTGGACTTCACGGGATAGATCCATACAAATTTGGAAAAGGCATCAACTACTGTAAAAAGATACTTATAACATTTTTTTGTCGATGGTAAAGGTCCTAAAAAGTCGCAATGGTAACATTCAAGGGGTGCATCACCTTTTGGAATGGGGTGAAGGTATCCTTCTTGTTTTCCAGATTTTCGCGAGGACAAAATGCAAGGAATACAGTTCGAAATAATTTCTTGAACTAATTTCTTAAGTTGAGGAATGAAAAATTCACGAGAAACAATTAATTCGGTTTTTTGTGAAGCAAAATGACCTTGTGAATGGGCGTTTAGCACTATTTCTTTCTGCATCATTTGTGGTACTACTAAAAGTTCGGCATCCTGATGAAGTTTATAAAGAATTCCGTTTTTAACAAAAAATTCATCAGAAGGTGTAGATTCAAGCATAGATTTAATTTGAGATATAAATTCATCCTGGTCTTGGGCATTTTTCACCTTTTGAGTGATATCATTTGAGGTAATTACAAGAATGGGGTTACGACTTAAAGCATCAACATGTTTCATCTGTCTACCGGGTTGATGACAAACTTCATAATCAAAGTCTTCTAACATCAATGCCCATCGAGCAATTTTAGCTGGTAGGTCTTTTTTGTGCATCGTTTTTTGGAAAGCATCACAATCGGTGATAATTTTAAATTTTGTTCCCAACAAGTAGTTTCGAAATTTTTTTAGCGCTTCAATAACGGCAAGAACTTCCAGTTCATAACTATGATATTTTTCTTGTTGAACTGTAGTTTTACGGCTAAAATAATGAATAGGATGAAACTGTCCATCATCGGATTGTTGCAAGAGCACAGCGCCAAAACCTAAGGAGCTGGCATCAGTGTGGAGTTCTAATGGGTATCCCTGTTGAAAAACACGAAGAACTGGATTTTGTGAAAGAATGTTTTTCTGTTGTTGAAAAGCTGCTATTTGTTCAGGGGGTTTGGGAGCTTCAATAACTTGAAATTTTGGTTCAACCTTTTCACTTTTGACGGATTCATTCTCAAGGGCATCATCATCGGCATCAAATATTTTTGGTTCAAGAGTTGCTTTGATAGTTCCAATATCAAAAGCATTATCATCATCGTTATCATGAAGCAAATCTAAATCACTGGCATCAGCATCATCTAAATATTTTCCATCATCATTATCATGAAACAAATCTAAATCATTGGCATCATCATCATCATCATCACGTTCAAAATCAATTGGATTATCCATTTTCTCTACCCTAGAAATCTTATCTTGAGTAGATGTTAGAGGTTTTTCAGACATGCATATTTGGCCCTGATCTTGAATTTGTTTTTCTACAATTTTCTGTTCCGCGAAAGGGAGTCGTCGAGAACGTTGATTTACGGGGATTTCATCTTGTAATAAAATAGTCCTTTTAATTTCAGTGTCTTGAACTTTATGGGGTTTGTAGGAAGTAACGATATTTTGAACTTCCTCACGAGTTTCAGAATTCAAAATGTGTGAAAGATCAAATGGAAAAGCTTGATTATCAGAAACATTAGCAATATTAACGAAGGTGTTATTTTCAGGAGTTTTGCATAAACGAATACCGTCTTTATCAAATGTAAATTGGGTTTGCTGTAAAAAGTCGATTCCGATAATCACATCAAAAGGAATCAAGTCATCCTCTAGAACATGTATTTTAGCAGGTAAAGTAATGGTTTGAATTTCGATGGAATCCTGAAAGAATCCGATGCTGTGAACTTGGTTTTTGCCAATTCCTGAAAAGGGAATGTTGGTGGGCTGCAATGGTGGCGAACCAATTCTTCGATAGGTTTTCTCATTGATGAGGGTTGCCTGTGACCCAGTGTCACAGAGTGCTGTCAATTGAATTCCTGCAAGTTGAATGTCAACATGCATGGGATTTTTCGATGAAGTTTCAGGAGAAAGTGCATTTACAGTTTTATCAGAAATAGGTTTTTGAGAATCAGGTTTTGGTTTAGAATTTCGATAACTTTTAGGGCAATTAGCATGAACATGACCAAAACTTTTACATCCGTAGCATTGTTTACCATGTGACTTATTCAAACATTGGTTGCTTTTGTGACCTCTCAAGCCACAGGAAAAACATACTGGCTGTGTATTTGGGCTACGTGTATTATCGACTTTCACATTGAGGTAGGAAGCATCAATTTTTTTCTGATTATTTTGTCTGAAATTTTGTGATCTGTTAAAGATTTGTTCATAAATTTTCAACTTTTCCTTAAATTCAGGGACGGATTTACAACCGTAAAGAATAACTTTATTGTTTGTTGAATCAGGAATTCCGTTTATGACATACTCAAACAGAGAGGAGTCATCGAGAGAACCTTTGTGTGCCAAGTCTCTCATAGCTAAGAAATATTCTTGTAGGGTTTCAAACGGTTTCATACGTCGAGATTCCATTAATTTATGTAACTGAATACCGTTAATTTTGTCCGAAAATTCGTCTAATAAATGGTGCTTCAATTGTTCCCAATTTGTAATTCCACGAATAGACCTAATTAAAGTTTGAGCGGGACCATTTAAACATTTTCTAACAAAAGTAATTTGGTGAATTGGATTGTTTATCTGATATAAACAAAAAAGTTCTTCAACGTCAGATATAAAATTCTCAACACTGTAATTATCACGAGACGAGAAAGGTTTTATTAAATCAACAACGTCTTTCAGACTAAACAACTGGAAAGAGAGATTCGCAGTTTCAACTGAAGGCAATGAATTTTGATGTGATTCACCAACGGAAATGTGTGTATTTTGCTTATTCGAAGATTCTTTTGCGTCAATGGTGGGGGAAAAGGGAGATCTATTTTCCTCTATAACGCTGTTAGTTTGGGATGAACGTGCACCCGGAAGTGAGTCATCATTCACTTCGCATTCCGAAAGATCAGAAAATTCTGCTTTTAATAACGATAAATCACTAAGACTCATAAGAATGGTATTGGCACATTTGTCTGGGTCAGTTGAAAATTCTAAATGAAGTAGATTACAAATAGAAATCAAGTCTTTAAGTGAAAACTCTTTAAGTACTTTCTGTTTCGTTGCTTCCAACACGAATGGCTGTTTAAAACCTGTAAATTTACGTAATCTGGTACGATTTTGTCTGTCGCCGTCTGTACCAAAAATTAAACGATGTAGAACCTTTATTTGATTCGTACCACCAAATTTTAATGATTTTGCAATATTGGGGTAATCGTTGAGAGTAGCCATAACTATATACTAGGTTCAAACAATTATAGTACACAAATATACAAATATTCAAAACCAAAATCACTAATTATAATACGTAGTTACTCAAATTCAAAAGTAGAAAATAATATTTCAAATCGAAATTTTTTCAAATACCAATTCAATAATAAAATATTGATTCTCAAAATATGCATCAAATAAGTAATCTTTAAAACAGGTTTTGTTCAAGAAAACAAAATTATGAACTAAAATAAGCATCAAATATCAAATAATAAGTTCTTCAAAATAATTTCTCTGGTTGAAGAAAACAGATGACGTAAATTTAGATATGTATCAAGTTAGATATTACTTCAGCAAAATATTCATCAAATTAATCTTCAAAATAAATCACTGTTGAAGAAAATAGAGGATGTAAATGCAGCATCAAAATAATAGTTAAAGTTCTAATGTTAAAAGCATCAAAATTGGGAAATCGAAAGTATCAAAATTGTGAAAGCATTCTGCAAAATAAAAAATAAAAAATATTCTCGCAAGAAAACAGCAGAATTAAGTTCAACATCAAAGCGCATCAAATAAGCAAAGTTGTCATCAAATAAACATTCGCTTCGTCAAAATTATGCATCAAAATAATAATATAATAATCTTCAAAAGTATTCAATTCGCGATCTTTCAAAATATATGTTATGTTGTGGTTTGTTCAAGGAAACAAGATTCTTCAAGTTAAATGTCGAAATTTTCATCAAATCATCAAATAATTTCATCGAAATAGAATTCTCTTCAAGAAAACAGAAGTGATAAATTCAACGTCAAAGACCATCAAAAATGAATTTAGCATCAATTAAATTCTTGCATCAAAAGAACGTTGAAATATCTTTCAGTTTTCTTAAATCATCAATAAGTTGAGAGTTCCCTTAATCATCAAAATTTTCTTGAACAAGCGTCAACGTATGCATCAAATAATTTTAATATGATCCAAGTTACTTACAATTCTGGTTTTGGTTCTCATCATCCTATCAGAGTATCATCAGAGTCCGTGGCACATCACTTTGGCTTTCGCTTTCGATATCCAAATCCAAAATGACAGACAACAGTAATCCAGTCGAAATCAAGTCGAAATCAAGTCGTATCATCGAAAGAAAATAAAGTTTTTTTTTTTAAGTTCAGCATGCTAGGGGTATTTTTCGAGTCCGAGGGCCGAGCACCCATGTAGGAAGGAGTTAGTACTCCTTCCTTTAGAAGTGAATCATTAGACTTAATCATTTTGAACATTTAATTAAACTAGACGATGTTTACAAGACAAGACTAACACTTAGTATGAAATTAAGAAAAAACAAAGCATTAACATAGCTATTTGACTCAAAACGGCAAGCCTGCGGAGCGACACATCCGCTTCGTAATGTCACTAGTCCATCACACTGTTTGCGTGCCAAGTCCTTCGCGCCGAAGTAGTAGGAGTGGAAGTTGTAGTAATAGTTCAGTTGTGTTGCCAAACTCACTCTCACATATATATATATATACATACACACACACACACACACACACACACACACATATATATATATATATATATATATATATATACACACATACATACATACACAGTGGAATCTCGATCGATCGTTTTCCGGATCATCGTTTTCCCGTATGTGTCGTTTATTTCATACAGTCCCCATGATCATATTGCTTTGCTATGTGTTGTTGCTTATGCCACTTGACCAACAGCAACATCAGATCAAGTCCCGAAGGCTATGGGCGATGAAGGTACGGCTCCTGTTCGCTTGGGCAAGCAGTAAACAGTTAAACAGAAAAGCACCAAAATGCGTCAAAATTTTGACATACATACACACACACACACACACACACATATATATATATATATATATATATGTGTGTGTGTGTGTGTGTGTGTGTGTGTGTGGGCACAGAGACACGAACACGGGCTCCATATGAAACGTTTAATTATCTCTAAATCTAGTCTAGGGGCATTATTTACAGTGGGGCAGCATTTACAGTTTGAATTTTAAAGGGGGAGAGTTCGTCATAGCGGTCGCGTCTCTTGCTCAGTCGTTTCTCGTTCAGCAGCATCGCGTCTTCTGGCTCACTCCTCGCTTCGCCACAGAGGGCGCTATCGTTGGTTGAAGTCGGCGCGTGCAACATCTCCACATCGCATATATATATATATATATATATATATATATATATATATATATATATATACACATACAAAATTGGTAAGCAACGATAAGTAATCCTACGTTAGAAGAGACTAATTGAATTTTTATTTTTTATTTTAATTTGATGGGGCCAGAGGTAGCTTAGTGGTAGCGCGTTGGGCTTGGGACTGTGGGTGCTCAGTTCGAATTCCGTCGAACGTCGTTAAATACTTCCGTGTCTAGCCCGGATATGGGCACGTTAAATTTGTAGATCAGAAAGCCATTCTATGAGGGTAAGTCGCGGTCTAATTAACCCTCGTGTAACCCCCCCCCCCCCAAAAAAAAAAAAAAAAAAAAAAAAAGTTAAACATTAAAAAAATAATAATAAATAAATATATCACCGTAGCGCTCTGAATCAATCAATTTATCTATCTATCGATCTATGAGGTCAGAAAGAGTGGTAGAACGTACGAACCCCCCCAGATGTCGCCCCTGAAGGTGCTCGTACAAATTTAAGTGGCACCAGCGGTTGTATTGATTTAACCTATACGGTGGTGCCCCCACTGAAAGCAGCCAACGATTCTCGTGGTTAAAGTGCGTACTGACAAATGTCTCGTATTGACAAACATTTTAATTTAATACTTTCAAAAGCAATTTTTAACTTCGATTTTTAAACTAACAATACAATGTGCAATTCTAAATTAACAATTCGTCAGATGCGGAGAATTTAATCTCTAAAATGGTACCTCATTTATCAGTTTTGGTTAAGTATGAGGGAGAAAAAGGGATCGTTACCAAAAATCACCTTCTATAAATAAATAATATATATGATAGTTTCTCTGTATAGCTTTGAAAAGGAAGTAAAAAATGAATCGCGAAACTACCCCTCAAAAATAAAGAAGCCGTTGACGCCTTTTGCTCTGCCCACCTCTAAATCATTAAACCTGAATTACACCCAACTGAAATATGAAAATTTCCTATTTGTTTGTCCTTGATGAATCATCAAGGTAAATGTTTACTTTTGATTTCTCCCATACAAAAGTATGGCGACAAAAGCAAGAGACAGATATTGCCTTTACCTTCTTCAAAAGTGTTCAGCTGGCGTGCTGCCGTTAGAGCTAAAACAAAGGTTTCGAGTTTATGAAGCTTTTCTTTTTATTATTATTATTATTATCATTGCATTGCGCTTTCTTTTCTTCTTTGAAGGTCTTTTGAGCAATTTCAGAATTTTATATTTTGTACTTAATGCAGCTTAGAATAATAGGATCTCGTGTCTTAAAGGGAAGTGGAATGAAAATTTCAATGACAAAATAATTAAGCGATTGTGTGAACTCTTTTGTTAATAAAAATAATTAATCGATGGGTGGTGTTTTAGCTGTGATGTGGACAAAATGCGTTTAAATTTTTTTTAGCTATATTTTTATTTATATTGAGGAAAATAATGAATGTTCACTTCTACTGAGATAATAGGATTTTTTGTTATGTTTAAAGGGTGTTTATGGTAGTCAGTTTGCATTTTAATTTCTTTTATATATCCTTTTACGCAAACGAGAGTGGATAATGTAGAGATTAAGCGTTCGGGATATAAACCATGTTTCAAGGTATTTTTCGCCAGGTGATTCCCGAATGGCTAAGACGCTGGCATTCGGTTCAGATCCTGTGGGTTCGAGTCCCACTGTTGGCATGGATGTTTGTAGCCGTTCGGAATCAGCTTTAAACTGTAGGTCCCGGGCTAATTATCCCTCGTGTAGCAAAAACTTGACCGTATCGCTCCGCTCCGCTCCAAACCAAACCAAGATATAAACAGGAAATCCAACGTAAATAAAGCACAAATAGCAGTTAGGTGCAATTTTGCATACGGCCGTTTCGAAGCTGCAAAGGAGCTTCTTCATCAGTACAAAGAACTTAGCCGAAAACTAAGGGACCGACACGCGCGGGTAAATTACCCGCGCGTGTCGGTCGCTTAGTTTTCAGCTTTTTGAGCTGCCACTAAGTTCTTTGTACTGATGAAGAAGCTCCTTTGCAGCTTCGAAACGGCCGTATGCAAAATTGCACCTAAGTGCTATTTGTGCTTTATTTACGTTGGATTTCCTGTTTATTTCTCGAGCACAAAGGTTTTGTCTTTTCTTTTCAAACCAAGGTATTTTTCAAAATTCTTTGTGCCCCGCTTTGTGTTATTTTTATTATGGTTTTGAAATTGAAGAATTTAAATTTTTCTCACTAAGCAGGAAAGAGTGAAAATCCCCTTTTCGTTAAGAATTTAAGGGGGTAATCAGGCACATAGGCAGGGGGGGGGGCTAGCCTTACCCCCGAAATTTTGATTCTTCATGTATTATCACGGTTATAATAATAATAATAATAATAATATTAAACCTGTGCCAATGCCCAATCCCGGAAAGTTATCTTCCGATGGCGTTTCTGCTGGCAATGCGAAAACATGGAAACAAAAAAAGTTAGCTTTTTAGAAAAATGTGGGGAATTATGGAAGTTAAAAAAGAAAAGAAAAATGGAAGGGGGGGGAGGATCTCCTACCTGAGATTCGGGCCATTTTTGCCATTGTAACTGAAAATTTTTTGTTTTTTCCCCACTATTTTACGTTCCATAAACTTTTTGAAATACTAGTGGGGAAAACACTACAAAAACCAATTTTTCCTTGAAAATGTCACAGGAACCTTCTTGAACCAGTTCCAAAAAATTAGCCACTACTTAACCCATTTACGACTCCATCAAATGGCATTCCGGGCATATTAGTAACCAGAAACGGGCGAGGGGAAACTAGTAATTATGCGAATCCATTACTTGTCCGACACATGATGTTTTGTTCGTTCGTCTCGCCTGCGAATGTGAAGTCAATTGAAACGATAATTTCGCCCGAGGTCTCAGCACCGTCTGCGAAAGTGAGAGTAATTAAAAGTCCACGCGTTTCTGTGCTGCTCTGTCAATGTGTCTAATTGTCTGCAGTTTGAAAAGTGTCCCACATTTGGCGACAAGCGTAACAATTGTCTGTCTTGTTCGGTGATTGGTGGCGGAATTGATTTTGACGCGTAGTACGAGCGGGTTCGCCCGTAGTTTTAGTTAAGAATGAATGAAAAGAATTTTTATTTTGGCTACCGAATGACGAACATTCTACGCTGGGCGTCGTGTATCTGAATTTGGGTTTGGTATGGTTTGGCAACTTTTATAGAGAACTAGCTGGAGTACCCGGCGTTGCCCGGGATTTTAAGAATGTTTGTTAACCAAAATCAAATAAAAAACTAAACACAGTATAAATAACATAAAAAAAGCATATGAAATGTCATACACATCTCATAATTTAGGTAGATCCGGCCTTTTATCACTGTACCACTTCAAGCTGAAACGTAAAAATGTCAAATTGGCGAGCGTTTGTTAACCAAAATCAATTTAAAACTAAACACAGTATAAATAACATAGAAAAAAGCATTTGAAATGTCATACACATGAATAAAGTCAGCTTTCGGTACTGGGAGTGCTCGAATCGAATCCCGACAAGCGCCGATAAATACCTTCGTGTCTAGGCCGGATCGGTCCGTCCGTAGACCGGAAAGTCCTACTATGAGATCAGTGGGTGGAAAAAGTACGATCCCCACAGATGTAGCCCTTGGCGGTGCTCGTTCAAGATTATGGTGGCACCTAGCCAAGTCGGACTCAACCCTTGTGGTGCTATTACAAACCGTAACCGCACTACTCAGCTCGAAGCCTATATGGAACTGGTCTGGAACTTCCGGCCAGGTGGCATTAGGAACAACAACAACATGGAGGAAGGAATTTGCAAAAACTAGTCAATTTCAGCAAAATACTGTTACGTTATTATAGACTACTAGCTGAAAACCCGCACTTCGCTAGAGTACATTCAAATTAAATACAACGGTCAATGTATGCAATTAATGCCAAAAAAATTAAATATATATATTTATAATAAATACGACGATCAATTGATGTAATATATATATATATATATATAAAAATCGTAAGGGATATTTATTTATTTATTTTTTTGGATAATATCCAACGTCTGCTGCATTAGAAAGAAAAAAAATATATTTTTTTCGTCTTATTTAGTTGTTATTCACGTGAAGATAAATTTATTTAAAGTACCAGAAAAAGAAATCACGTGATCAGCCTTTAATAAATTAATCTTTAAAAATTCACCAAAAATCAGAAAATTGAGGTAAAGATTTCAAAAAGATATCATTTTAAAAGAATTTTTTATGATCTTGTGATATAAATTTTATAACCCTCAAATTATTATTTTAAATGCAAACTTAAAAAAAGTTACAAAAACAGCTTAAAAATTTAATTTAAAAAAATCTAAGAATTTTTCAAAATCTTTCTTAGTGCACCCCTACACCATAAGAAGAATCGCCATGCAAATTTCAGCCCTTTAGGTCCACCGGTTTTGTCTGTGCGTAAATATGTCAGTGAGTTAACCAGTGAGTCAGTTACGGAACTGTTTTATATATGAGGCCGTGAAAGGCAAAGTGGTGTAAGTCACATTTTCACCTTTTTTCATTTGAGGGCAAAAATGTAATCTCCATGTTCAATTTATAGTGGAATTGCAAATAGTTATTATTTGAAATATTATAATAATTATTAGGAATTATAATTTGTTCAATTTATGGTGGAATTTTTTGTAGTTTTTGATATAAAACTCTTTTGACTTACACCACTTGACTTACTGACTTACACCACTTTGCCTTTCACCGCCTCATATATAGACAGATTTCGAAGCTTTATGCTGTTGATATGTTCGTCTCAAGAATATATACCCAAGAAAAATAATCGAAAACTAATAAATGTCCAATAAATGTAACACTTAGTATGTATAAATATTATATATAAAAGTATTAACGTAAAAGGACATTTTTAAAGTGAAATTTTTATTTGCCAGATGAGGGAAGTTTGTGAGAAGAGACCAGTTATCGTAAACGTTTCTCTGCGTGAATGATCCACATTCAGTTCACTGATCTTACTTTGTGTCATTTAGAATCCATCCATTCAACTGCAGAAATGTTTTCCCCCCTCAGCATGTCTCTGGAACAGAATACCAAAATTGAATACTTATATTTTAGTCATATGTCGGCTTGAAGTTTTCATTTAAAAAAAAAATGCGCCAGTTTAAAATGGGTAACTGAGATACAACTTATTTATCGGAACTGCGGAAAAAAATCGTTAAAGGTTTCGCTTTCGAAGACGATTTTACTATTTATCTTTTAAAATGTCGGCTATTAGAAACTACTTTCAATGCTGAAACTGTCTGCACTTTTTTTCGTAACTCGATTCGCTTTAAATGTCTAAAATAACACCAGAAACTGCCTAATGAATTCTGCAAGTTCCCCAGCCAATTCATCATCTTTTAAGCTTCTGAGTTTGTTTTGTTTTTCCACTTGCTTTACGGTAAAAAGGGGACTGGCACGGTTATGCCTCATAAAAAAAAAAAAAAAAATGCCTACGAAAATAGAATTCAAAACTGCGGTGAGAGAACACAATACACAAGATATTTCGTCCCTCCCCCACTAATTTTTATCTCGTTTTGCCATCAGTTATGTCAGAAATTCAGCATAAAAAAAATTATAAAAAACGTGAACTCGGGTCAGATTTATTTTTATTTTTTCTCGTCTGCGTGAACCTGTATTTTAGCTTTGTTTTGTTGCTTCCCCCCAGATCTTTAGTGAGAAATGCCGTGGAAAAGAAAATACAATAATGAGGTTGTTTACATTTTGAGCACCGTTGGTGAGAAACGAAAATATTATCGCGCGCGGGTAGATATTTTCGAGGTATTTTCATTTCCTCCAAAATCCGCGCCTGAATGTCGTGGATTTCTTACGGTTACCTCTCCTGTCACATTCTAATCATCGCTGAGAATGATGGTGGTAGGATTTAAGAGTGCGTAAAAGAAGCAATTTTTTTTTTTTTTTTTTTGCTACTCCTATTTTTATTTTATTGCTTTTTTTTATGTGGATATTTTTCGTCCTGACATGGCATTGTTCTGTTCCCCATCGGACTTCTATGAAAGTTTTTAACATTTACTTCTCTCTATGGAAAGGATATTGTTTCACATTTCTTAAACTATAACTTCATAAGTATGTATAAGAGGTTCATTCGTTAAGATTTTGTTAATTTTTACTCGACCTCGGCTTTGGATTTATATTTCTTGGACCACGTTTCTGCAGTGTATGGGTGATGTCATATTCCGAACTCTTTTATCTTTCCCCTAGGTTCCCATGCTTGGAAACGGAAGACATTATTACAGGTAACCCTCCTATAACACGGTAGATAGGTTCCTAGAAAATGCCGTGTTGTGTGAAACCGTGTTATATGAGACCGAGAGACAGTTCAAAAAAGGGAGTTACGTTCTGAAAAGTTATTAAAAACAAACATTTTTTAAAAATTCCATATAAGCAACTTAATATTTATTAAAAATATAAATGTATGTATAACACAAAACGAAAAGAAACAAAAAAATATTATTTTCATTTAATGCGACCTGAATTTAATAAATTTCTTCCTCGTCACTGCTCAGTACAATCAAACGAGAACTTTTTTTCGATTGAACGATATCACCTTTATATTCAGAACCTTTTTCTTCATTTACATTTTTTAACCTTCTATCCTCTTTAAAAAATCTAATTTTGGTTTATTTGCTGGTTCTTACAAGATCATTGTAGATTCACGCCATGGAGATAGATAATTTTGCAGCTCCCTTTTGAATTTTCGGCTTCTTTCAGCGGAAGGGTCTGCATTCAGGAAAAATGATTCAAGATTTTCAGCTAAGCTTAGACCTTCTTGTAATTTTATAGAGTTATAAATGAACAAATTATAATTATTTATACATTTTCGAGTAAAGCCACTATAGTTTCTTATTCCTTCCCGTCATTATTTTACGGTAATTTAGTTTTTAAATGTGTTAAACAAAAATCATGTTATCTGGTGCTATAGAAATACAGTGTTGTACAAAGGTTTTCGCAATTTTTTTATCGTGTTAGAGCGAAACCGTGTTACAGGTTGCAGTGTTGTACAAGGGTTCCCGCAATTTATTTTGTGTTAGAGCGAAACCGTGTTGTAAGATGCCGTGCTGTAGGAGGGCTACCTGTACCATGAATTATGTCATATGGTTATTTTAATTCAACTTACGGCCTCCCACGTGCTATAGTGGTTAACGTACTGAGCTGTCACGCAGTGGGGCTTGGGTTCAGATCCCGAATAAGGCGTGCGCGTTTCCGTGTCGTTCCCATCATAATGAGGAATGATGGCTCACCTATATGGCGCTCCCTTAAAAAAGTAGTCAGTAAATCGCTGTGAATAATAAAAGGAGAATGTATCACGACAAAAGTGCCTCCGCATTAGTAAAATAAAGTAGTCAGTAAATCGTTAGGAATAACAATAGGAGAGTGTCTCACGACAAAAGTGCCTCCGCATTAGTAAAATAAAGTAGTCAGTAAATCGTTAGGAATAACAATAGGAGAGTGTCTCACGACAAAAGTGCCTCCGCATTAGTAAAATAAAGTAGTCAGTAAATCGTTAGGAATAACAATAGGAGAGTGTCTCACGACAAAAGTGCCTCCGCATTAGTAAAATAAAGTAGTCAGTAAATCGTTAGGAATAACAATAGGAGAGTGTCTCACGACAAAAGTGCCTCCGCATTAGTAAAATAAAGTAGTCAGTAAATCGCTGTGAATAACAATAGGCGAATGTCTCACGACAAAAGTGCCTCCGCATTAGAAAAAAATCAGTTTGAGTGTTTAAGCCCCGTTTGTAACCCCCTTCAATTCTGAATTTTTATAAAAAATATTTCACTCAGCCTTAGAGGAACCATCATGTAAAATTTTAGCATCCTAGGCTTTATGGTTCTGGAATAACAGTGATCAGTCAGTGACTGAGTGGCATTTGACATCTGTGGTGGAGAATGTGCTAGTATAACGGCAAGAAAACAATTAATAATGACAGTAAGAGAACAATGAATCAACTGAATTTCCCCCCAAAAATGTGTAAGACGAGCGAGGGGAGTTCGGAAATTAGTGGGTGTCACTTATACCAAAGAATGACAAAAATTGTGAATGAGTATCTCATGGGGATTAAGCAGGATTTTTTACATAGAAAAAAATACATTTACACCATGCAATATTATACAAGGGCGAGCTTTATCCCTTTTGAAAATTAATCTTGTCGAAGCATCCAGGTTCATGTTAAAAGCAAAAATATTCATTTCCAGTGTAGAGGTATCCTCGAACCTTGGTTTCGCCCTTGTTATGGTGCTCCTCAGGAAGGCACAACCGGTGAGTACGGTGCAGGGAAAGGATTTCCTAATGCGACGTCTCTAAATTTTATACTGCTTTACACCCCACCTCTTTCGCATGCTCTATGCATTTTGTCATCTTCTTTCATTGTTAATATTGTACTCCAATTCGTGGCAGACGATGTTTCTTTCTGAAGCGGGCTGGTTGACTGCACTTTGTCAGTCACCAGTATAAATTTACAGAAATTCCGCATAGGGAATTCCTTTCCCTCCACAGTACTCATCTGTGATACCTTGCTAAAGAACCCCTAACGACGGCGAAACCAAGGTCCAGGACTACCTGTACACTGGAGATATATAATATTGCTTTTAGCTTCGCCTCTTTGGCGATCTTTATGTATTTTGTCAGCTTCATGTAACTTATATATCTCATAACTCGCATTCATTCATCTTTATCTCCTTTCTCCCCGTTAATTTCGTAATGAACACCTATCTCGCATGAACTCTGAAACCAGGCCACTCTTTTGCATCACCTTCGAGAGGACCTACTCACACACCAACATCCACACTCGGTCGACACCCACTGACGTCACGCTATCCGGGTAACTCGGTAGCTTGTTGTGGAATTTCCCGAGTTTAGCGTACGCTGCGAGTAATATGCGAATGAAATTGGTGGGACGCGCCCACGGAGTGACAGACAGTTATCTATGGTTCGAGACGGTGAATGACGTTAGGTGAAAGTCGCCCTACGCCAGACGACATTTCGCTTTCGCATGGATCGTTGAACCAAATTCGCGCCTTCCTAGGATGTGCCCTTAATTCTAATTCTTATCCGGAGACACTTTCAAGACTTATCCGGATATGCTTTTAAGACTATAAAAGTGACACATGCACGTTTATACACAGAGTTATGGTGAATTTCTTCTGAGTGTTTCTGTAATAACTGTATAGATATGCATATTGTTGAATTATGTTTTTATTTGTCCATTTAAATTCGGCCTGTTTTTTCTTAACACTTACCGACGTTACTGCCCTCACTTGACTTTACACACTAAACTATAAAATTAAACTAATTAACCCTTGTTCGCAGGTCTTAATTAGCCCTCGTGTACCAAAAATTTACCGTAGCACACCAAACCGAACTAAACACTCTTTTTTTTTTTTTTTTCTTTAAAGGAAACTTATCTCTTTATGTAAACGTTAGTGTGGACCCAATGCATTTGTTATTCTAGGCGTGGCGTCGCTTATCGCTTAGTGGGCCCTGGTTATGAGAAGTTTTCAGCTTATCAAATGTAGCGTTCATAATTTTTCTGAACAGTCTGTAAAAACACTGCAGCTCCTCCTATCTCAAAGGGTCTGATGCTACTACTTCTCAAAATAATAAATATATTACATTTCAGTGCTGTATTTCTAATAAAATTTATATATTATTAACGAGCAGACGATTTTTCAAAATAGTTGTTTAAAACCCTGGATTTGTGAAGCGTTGAAGTGACGAATTCAGAGAAAATCGAGCGATTTTATTCGAGGACTGTTATGACTTCTCATGCATTTCTTTCAACAATATTTGTATTCGGTAAGATGTTTCGTGCTTATCGTAGTAAGAACCGCAAACACCGTTTTTGCAGCTATTTTAAACCCACATTTATACTGTAAGGAAATAATGATAAAAATTTGTAAGATATACAGATTATAACTTTGATGCGCTTAAATATGTATAGAATTTTTTTAATTTTTTTTTTTTTGGGGGGGGGGGCATTTAAAAATTTAAATTTCCTTAAAAAAGTCTATTTTCGGTACAATGTTTCGAAAGTCATATATGTGTCTGATAAGCAGACGGTTTTATCGAGTCGATGGAGTTTAATTGAATAAAGAAAAGGGATGAAATTGCATGACGATTTTATCTAAAATATTGATATGGCTTCTTTCACCTTCACCTTAGTCATCTCTCAGAGGCAGCGACATTTTGAAGGATTCTAAGAGCGTAGCAAGTAAAAGGAATTAACTGCAAGTACCCCTTTCGCAGGTTTTAGTTTATTGTTAACGCGTACCGCACCGATAAAAATAGCAGCGATACGCAAAAATAGTTGTTCGAGCCTTGTCTTATTGGAATATGTGATATCAGATGTTTGAAAATGTTTTTGTTGATCGTTTTTATAATTTAAACTAATGAGTTTATTGAAATTTTAAGTACGTATTTTCCGGTTTGAAAAATCGTCTGCTCGTTAATAACATAAAGCTATTATTTGAAATGCAGCACATATGAAATAGTTTTTATTTTCACGAGTGGCAGTATCACAAATCACGGTGAGAATGTTTGATATAAACAATGTCTAACGTGTGTTATGCTGTATGACGTGTGTTATGCTGTATGGTGTTTGCTACTGGCTAATCAGTGATTGTAAAATGTCTAGTGTGTTATGCTGTTATTCCTAATAGCTGAAGAAACGTTTTCTCAACACGATTCGCTCTAAAAAATCTTATTTTTTTTTTCATTATCTCATGCGTGAGTTGCATCGGGCGTGTCCAAAATTTTCTGTTTTTTTCTTTTTTCTAATCTCATTTGATTAATGGGTCGTGCGGAAAAATCTGTGGGTGTCCGTAGCGGATTTTCTCAGTTTTAATCGATTAAGGGAAAGATACCGTGAAAGGAAACATTCGAAGGTGAAAGCGCCCTGCAGGGGGGGGGGGGGGGGGGAGCGAACCAATAAACCGGAATCGATTCGATTGGATACATATACTTCTTCCCCACCCCAGCTGATCACGTCTCTTTTTTGGGTGCACATGTTTCTGTTTTACGCGATGCGTTTGGAAAGTTGTCCACAGATGTTGAAATTGATTCGGTCAAGAGGTACTGGGAATTTCGTTCTTCAGAGCTGTTTTATGCGTTGTTAGAGGCCTAGTCGAGCAACAAACAGTACACTTTTTCTCTGAAGTCAGAAGAGAGTAGATGAAAAGTCAGGAAATATTGAAATACTTCTGAAAATTGAAGGGATTTCGAAGAACCAATCCTAATAAAACAATATTTGGGAAATTCTTTCGCATAAACCACCCCAAAAGTTTCTGTGCGTGTGGCGATTCCTTCGCAATTTTTTAAAGTGAGCTGTCTGAGTGTACGTTTGGGGATTGTTTCCTTTTTGAAAATTCAGTAACGGATGGTCTGAGCCTCAAGAGAAATACGTTGCTTTAATGAAAATGGAAATATTTAAATTTGGAAGAGAGGCTCTGAAATTTTTCTTATCTACAATATAACTCTAAAATGGTCGTATCTGTATTTAAGTTCCTAAGCCAATTTTTTGGGCAGTCCGTGAGAGAAAACTACTGCATCAATTTATTTCATTTTGGTCTTAAACGAAAGATTTTAATCTAGAGATGTGTCAAATTTAGTTTTTGTAACGCAATTTCTATTTATGAGTGATAATTTACAATTAAAAATTTGTTTTCTGCGTATGCTCAGTGACATGTTTAAATCTGGCTTTAGATACTCACTAAGTACGAGGCCACATAAACATGTTAATTTGTTTATTCCGAGAAATCACTCTAGCTCTTTCTCTGCCATTTTTATTTTTAATTATGTTTGTGAGATATAGAATGAAACCTGACGGAAATTGTTTATTGAGTAACCCTATTTCTTTTTATTGGGTTGAATAATAATTTTTTAAACTGTAGTTCTGTATTCTTAATATCTAATTGTATACCTAATTAGGTATACAATTATGTATTAATATTATGATTTTCAACATTTGGCAATGATGTGTTGAGTATAATTTGTGTATTAGTCGATTTATTTATTATCCAGCCGTCATGTTTTGACGGGTCTCAGCTAGTAAAAAGACAAACAAGGAAAGTGAATCTAAGCGATTTTCTGATAAGAATAGTGAATGCAGCTCAGATTCAAAATATTAGAATAATTGAGAAAAAGTAATAAGAAAGAAATTATTTTTCATTTATTTATTTTTGATACTAAGTAAATGTAATTAAATTTCTTATAAATTAAATCTGGAATGTTTAGATAAGATTTTAACATTTACAAAATATAAAATACAATAAATTAGGTATACAACAGCTTTCTGAAACACATCAAAATATTAGAATAAAATTTAGATTGGTTCAAAATATTAGAATATTTTATTTTACGCAAAAATATTACCTTATGAATATGAAGTAAATGGTAGTTAATATTTTTTAAGCATCCCCTTTAGCTTTAATAACAACGTACAATCGATCTTGCATACTATATACAAGGTGTTTACAAACATTTCTATCAATATTAGCCCAAATAGACTTTATACGTGCCACTAACTCAGTTTTACTTGGAGGATTTTCTTGGAGTTTTTTCTTCATTATACCCCATAAGTTTTCGATGGGATTAATGTCTGATGAGTTTGGTGCCCAAGGAAGTACCTTATTTTTACGTGGGCGGAACCAATTCTTAGTTGACACCGAGGTATGCGGTGACGCTAAATCTTGTTGAAAGATGAAATCATCTTCAAATAAATCTTCTGATGATGGAATCATGTAATATTCCAAAATTTCTTGATATATCTGAGAGTTAACCTTTTCGTAGACGATGCATAACTTTCTAGGTCCTTCCGCGCTCATGCAATCCCAAACCATGACGCTAGCAGCAAATTTTACCGAACGTTTATAGCATTCTTTATCAAATGCTTCTTGCTTCATTCTCCAAACTCGAATACCTTGATTACCATATGAGACGCAAAACATACTTTCATCACTAAATAATATTTTTTTCCAATCTTCTTCGCTCCATAAACGTCTTGATTTACACCAATTCAATTTTATACGCTTTTGTTTTGCAGTCATGAGAGGTTTTGTTTTCAGTACACGAGATTCAAACTTAAATTTATGGAGACGTCTTAATGTTGTCGATATAGAAACTTCAACTCCTTCTTCTTTCCATTTTCGGTGTAAGAATCGCACACTTTTAAAACGGTTTTTCTTAACTATACGCTTCAGTTTCCTGTCATCTCTAGCAGATGTTTTTGGTTTTCGGCCGCCATTTCGGCGATTATTTTGAAATTTTCCATTTTTTGAATATTGTGTTAGTATTTTACTAACGCTTGATTGCGAACAATATAAATAATTCGCTATATAACATTGATTTTTACTGTGCCAATACAAATCAACCATACGAAGTTTAATAGATTCAGGAATATGACTCACACGACCCATTTTAAGACGAAAAAGCAAACAAACTGCTAAAAGAATACTGATTTTAAATAAAATCGTCTGAATTTAATCAATGATGCCACCAGTTATGAATTGGTGATAATTAAAGGAAAGTTAATGTGAAATATTCTAATACTAGCCGCTGCGCGACCAGCATGGTCGCTTTTAATTTTATATTTTCTTTTCCAAAACAACTCATCTAAAAGTAACATATGTAAGGAATGTTACTATTACCTGTCATCATATATATTGTGATTAAAAAATATGAATTTTCATTACTTCAGAACAGAGTTAAAGATAAAAGACTGAGAAACCCAACACCAATGATTTTAAAATGACACCCCTCTCTGTATGTACTATTTTTCAAAATTAAGATATCTACACTTTACATCATTACATCAAATAAGAAATTCTTGGTAAAAAATTTTTTACTTATAAAATGGAGTAAAAATTCAGCAAGTACTAAAACATAGTGTGGATTACATCACTCTCTGTATGTACTATTGTTCACAATTCAGATATCTACACTTAATCATATCAAATAAAAAAAAGTTGGGAAAATTTCTTCACTTATAAAATGGAGTAAAAATTCAGCAAGTACTGGAAAAAGTGTAGAAAATTAACTATTACTGGCTATCGGTTGCTTTGCCGGTGACGGTTAAGCTTAACCTCGCGATCATTTATGCTCTTTCTTTCACGCCTCTCTCTTAATTATTTTTTCTTGGCTTTCTTTCTTGAGACTGTTTCCAATTTTCACTAGATCGTACAGCTCGCTTTCGAGCATTCCTGATTTCAGTGCGTAAATCCATGGTGACACGCGGTTACAAACTGTGGACGGCCGCTAATGTTTACATCTGGTAGTTGCAGCCGTTGCCATTCGGAGTATAGAAATATCATAGATTTTTGTGCCGCATACCTACGCGTTTTATATATATAGATTTTGAACCACTTGAATAAATATTCTAATATTTTGACTTTTTAAAATAATTTTTTTTCAATTAATCTTTTCAAAAATGATATTAATTTTAAGATAATAAATAAGTTTAATCAACAATAAGTTCTTAATAAAAATATCGTTTGCATATTTGAATTAAAAGACATTAAATTACCAAACTATATTTTCAATTTGTAAAAAAATGTAATTATTCTAATATTTTGAATATGAGCTGTACAAGCTCTCACATTTTAACATAAGACGAGTGAAATAATAACATACCAATATAAACTGTTTTCTTATGAAATCCTTAATTTTAGTCCTAAACACTCGTACGCAGGGCCCGATTTAGAAAATTCTGGACTATAGGCACAACTCGGGATGGGGACCCCTAACACTGATGTAGGCGTAAAATTTCCAAAATTGACACCCAAAAAAAATAATCATGAATCATTGTGAAAGTACCATTTCACCAAGAATTGGCTATTTGAAGCGTAGAAGCCTAGGACATTATCAAATAACAAAAAGCAATTACAACATATTAACTTCATCATTAAAACACCAATACAATGCAACTAGAAAAACTTATTAATCCCTTATATACACTATAACATACATATGATGAACTATACATATAACTATACATATGATGAACCAATCAATCAAATTTGAAAGGATATATATATATATACATAAAATGCTATTGAAAAAGGTAAAATTATTTTTAAAAAATTGAATTGGGGATTTTTTCTTTCTTTTCTTGTAAAATAAAAATTTTTGTAGAGCTCCCCCAACATTCGGGGACCCCTAGGCCCGGGCCTAATGGAAAATCAGGGCCTGCTCGTACATATAATGCTAACTCTAAAAAAGATTTCACCAAAGCTCCAATTATCCGTCAGCAGATTATCCATGCATTGCAATGATTAGAAATAACATACAAACCGTCTGAAAGGAAGTCAGCATCAATTGAGGAACATAGATTTTTTTTCTAGATCTATGCCATTTTTATTATTATTTCAATTGAATCCTATAAAATAGAGCATGTACTTAAGACATCTAAATAGTAATCCATCTCTTATTTTATTTTACTGTATAATTCCAGCAATGTGTAGCCACTTTAAAAATCATTTTATAATGCACGGCTGTAGGAATCAAAAAAAGAAGTAGAAAACGTAAAGGGAATTCTTTAGGCGAATGTCACTTAGCGAGAGCCTAGTCCTCTGATAGCTTTCACCTATTCAACAGTCCCATAACTTTCGAACCGGAATACTTTTATCGTGTTGTTTCCCATTTATAGCCTCGTCGGGTCGTAAAAATACGCACGGGACATTCGTAATGTCTACGTGAACAGCGCCCTGCACTAGTTTTTTATCAAGAAACCCATTCAGATTTAAGTTTTGGGTTGGCTTTTAGAAGATAGCACGCGTGTATCTTCCAAGGTCTTCAGATAACGACATTCCCCTCAATAGTCACGGGTCTTTCTTTACTCGATGTCAGTTCCTTGCCGTGAACAGATGTCGAGCGTTTTTTGGCGATTAAATTCACTGTAAGCAATGAATTTTAGTGCCCCCTCCACCCCACCCCCGAAATATTTCTTGTAAAGGAAAATTACGCAGTCGGATAAAAATCCCCTCCCCTGTACTTTCACTCCCCTGTTCCCCGGAAATACGTACTTTGTTCTTAAGGTGACATTAACGGTTAAAAACCGGAAGTGCGGATTAGCGTGATAACCCGGAATAGTTCTTGTGTCAGACAATCAATTTTTGAAAATCTGTTGTGGGGTTTGTTGCTGAATTGCAGATATTCGCAATGCATCCAATATATGTGTACCCACCCAGTTAATAATGTATCTAAAAGGCGCTCTCATATACGAGGGTCATTTTTTAAGTAAGAACAGTTTTGTAATGGAGTAAAAGGAACTTTAGTTATGAATGTAAATTGTATCACAAACTAAAATATGAAAATATTTTCACTTTTCAACATAGTCACCATTAACATTTAAACATTTGTGAAGTTGTGTCACCGGCTTTTGCATCCCATCATCAAAGAACTCTGCCGCCGGACCGTTAAACCAGTTAGTAGCAGTTTCTTACAACATGTCATCATTTTCCAAGCGCTTTTCACCAAGAAATTCCTTAAGTTTTGGAAACAGATAAAAGTCTGATGGTGCTAAGTCAGGTTGTATGGAGGATGATCCAGTAATTCTCACTGAAAATTGTCCAATTGCGTCTTTGTTCTTGCCGCAACGCGAGGCCGAGCTTTGTCGTGAAGCAGAACGACGACGCTAGAGAGCGGTCCGCGCCGTCGATTTTGACAATTTTCATTGGGAATTACTGGATCATCCACCATACAGCCCTGACTTAGCACCATCAGACTTTCATCTGTTTCCAAAACTTGAGGAATTTCTTGGTGGAAAGCGCTTGGAAAATGATGACATGTTGAAAGAAACTGTTACTAACTGGTTTAAGGCCGTCTGCACACGGAGCAACTCAAAAGAAACTGATAACTGACTCCAATCACAAATCAGTCCGTGATGAGTCGTAACCTATGTAATTGAATGGAGCCACGCACACGGCGCAACTGGTTACAAACCCGTCCGACGGGTTTGACAAATGTTACAAATGTTTAAATGTTACAAATGTTTAAATGTTTAAATCTTGACAAATGTTTAAATGTTAATGGTGACTATGTTGAAAAGTGAAAAAATGTTCATGTTTTAGTTTGTGATACAATTTACGTTCATAACTAAAGTTTCTCTTACTCCATTACGAAACGGTTCTTACTTTAAAAATGACCCTCGTATATCGCAATCAAATCCCCCTCTGCTAGAAGAGTGTTGCATCGCAAAATAGCCATATTTCCAGGAAGAGCTAAAGAAGATATATGTCGAAATTTCATTTCTTGTTTTATGAATGCCTTTGATAATTTTGGGAAAACTTACTGTTTGAATCACTTCAGAAGGCAAAACTATATACAGTCGAACCTCCATATATCGAACTTCCCTATATCGAAATTTTCTATATATCGAACTCTAAGCGAATCTCCATGTTCATTACATAGAAAAATTGTTTCTATATATCGAAAAAATCTCTATATGTCGAAATTTTTTTCAAGACAAATTGGGAGATTTTATTCCACTCTAGAATAAAATCTCCCAATTTTTGGCGTTTGAAACAATACGTCGTGAACTTCAATTCGCGGAAAATGTCCCTGGTGAAGTTTTTAGTGGACTGAATAAATACGAACATTTCTTTGAACTTTCCGCAAAACTAGCTGTTCAGCAAGATATTCGTAGTTTTTTTTTAAAGAATGTAACTGTGATCATTGTAACCACTGTCTGCATTATTGTTTTTTTAAAGATATGTAGTAGTCAATAAATCTTTCATATTAATTCATTTTTTAGTAATTAACTTTCATTTAATGGGATTCGCATATAAATTAGAAATGGAGTTTCGTATACAAAAATTAGCTTAAATTTTTTTAAGGAGAATTATGATAAAACTAAGCTCAATTCTATCTATCGAAATTTCTATATATCGAATTTTTTTCCTGCAATTTGCTTCTTCGATATATGGAGGTTCGACTGTACTATTAAAGATGTTTTCAATTTTTAAAGCATGATTTTGAATTTTAATTACAAGATATAACCCTCTTCTAGCAACTCATTTTGTCAACATGGACTGAAAAGCTTGAGGGAATACTGTCATATCTCTATGCTAATGCACAATCTATCCAAACTTTTCACAATACAAAGAAAAAACCTTGATAACATGAACAACAGGTTAGAAAAAAAATACAAATTTATTTTCCAAATATAATTTAATGAACATTTTTATTACATCAACATTTTAATACAACAACATTAGGCACTGACAAAAATCTTATTTTCATTCTTCGCGCATGAGCAAGTTCCCCTTCCTAGTTGTGGAAGAGGGTAATAAGCGCCATCTAGGAGATTGTTTTGGTACTAGGCTTATAACATTATTCGAGTATGAGAAGCACCTCTTATAGAGCATTGTGGTGCAATTATCTCAAAATCGAAAATTTCGGGTATGTAACACTCTTCTAGCGGAGGTGCGATATGTCTTTAAGCATCTTAATTATCATCCATGCATACCTAATATATACCTAAAATATTGCAGCTGTTCATATTCCTTATGGGCCCTACAAGCATCACGTGCATTAAAGTAGTCGGTAATAAATTAAGGTTTATTGAGTGGCCCTGCTATAACTTAAATTGATCGAGATCTAAAGTGCCTCACAAACAAACAAAACCTTTATTTAGGTAGAATGTTGAAATAATCTCGAATTCTTCATAACCTTTGAACCGTGGGAGACCAAACTGGTTACGGGAGGACTAGCTTCTATTTTAGAAAATAATTAAGGGAAGAAAGCGGAAAAACCTCTAATTGACAAAGTACTTGGTTCTTTCAACTGCTGAGAATTGCGTCATAGAATTTCCAAACAAAGAGTTTTGGGACAGATATAGTATTTGTTCGGTAAATAGCATAAACCCTTCTATATATATATAGAACATTGGTTCTTTAGAATCCAAGACGTGGTCCGCAAAGTCAGCAGTGATTTTTTTTAAAAAAAAAAGGTTTTATCATTACAAAACGACCGCAAATTTTAGCAATTCTATAAAGTTGGGCACAAAATTTTTTTCAGTTCCCAATTTTTCGTTAAAATTCTGAAAATTCTAGTATTTATTCCGCTTTCTGTCGTTTCAAGTACGAAAAAAATCCCTGTTCAGCGAAAATTCCCAATATAATTTCTGTGACGCAGATTCGCAGCAGTTTTACAGCTAGTAAAAGAAATACAAGCTGAAAAATGTCGTTCATTTTTAAAATTTTTCATAGGCTTTTACGTTTGCTATGATGGGCACTTTTACGTTATATTTGCAACTGTAACTAGGTTAATTTCTAACCCTTTATTAAAGTTATTTATCACAAACAGTGTTCAGACGCAAAATTAACCCCCCCCCCCCTTTTTTTCTTTCTTTTTGGCGCCTCTTAACCCTCAAACGGTACACTGGGGGTCGGATCCGTCACAAGGGTGTCTTCCCCCTCCCTTACACTCCCCTCTCATTGCAAGAGATCGAGTTGACAAGGAACCCTACTAGATAGACCTACTAGACCACCCTACTAGATATAGAAATAAGTAAATACGAGTGTCTTTATTATTATTGAAAAACATTATTCATGATCACTAGTCATTTTTTTATTTTAGATTTTGTAATTTTTAATTTCAATTTTGAAGGCCAAAAATCAGTATATATTAATTTTTACATTTTTGTGCTCAGAAAGTTGGTTTCACTAACTTCTAAACCAGACTAAATTACATATTAGACCTGATATATACAACATTCTATGTAAATGCCAGAGATATTTTCTTTGTTTAGTAAAATTACAATTCGTTGGTCATTTTTTCTACAAAAAGGGTTTTATTTCATGTGAAATATCTATATATAGAAAACGCGTAGGTATGCGGCACAAAAATCGACGATATTTCTACACTCCGAATGGCAACGGCTGCAACTACCAGATGTAAACATTAGTGACCGTCCGCAATTTGTAACCGCGCGTCAACATGGATTAACGCACTGAAAACGAACTGCACAATCAAGTGGAAGTTGGAAACAGTCTTATGAAAGAAAGAAGAAGAAATTATTCATTAAGAGAGAACATATATGTAACTGATCGCAAGGTTAGGCTTAATCGTCGCCGCCATAGCAACCAACAGCCAGTAACAGTTAATTTTCTACAATTTTTTCAGTACTTGCTGAATTTTTACTCCATTTTATAAGTGAAGAAATTTTCTCAACAATTTATTATTTGATATGATAAGTGTAGATATCTGCATTGGGAACAACAGTACATACAGAGAGTGATGTAATCCACACTATATTTTAGTACTTACTGTATTTTTACGCCATGTTTTAAGTGACATAAATTTTCCCCAACAATTTCTTATTTGATGTAATAATAAAGGGAATATATCTTAATTTTGAAAAATAGTACATACAGAGAGGGATGTAATTTTTAAAATCATTGGTGTTGGGTTTCTCAGTCTTATCTTTAACTCTGTTCTGAAGTAATGGAAATTCCCATTTTATAATCACGATGTTTTAGAATCAGCCTTATAGAGAATACCCCTTAACAACGTATATTTATGATGACAGGTAATGGTAACATTCCTTACATATGCTACTTTCGGTTGAGTTGTTTTGCAAACGAAAATATAAAACTAAAAGCGACCATGCTGGTCGCCAAGTGGCTAGTTATCAATAAATGTTGTTATACAACAAAAATGCTTATTGTGTACTTATTTCTACCAAAAACGTCATTTAAAAAAAGACATAAGAATGAGAAAATTGAATTTAACAAGGTATTAAATTTTGAAGATAAGTGAATAAGCCCTTAGCAGAATATAAAGATTTTAGGAATTACTATAAAATGAGATGAGACGTTCTCAATTAGGAAAAGCTTTTAAGGGGACTCACTACCCTTAAATCTTTAAAACATTAGATTTTTTTTTAAAAAAAATATATGTTAAAGCCTGATCATTTCTGAACAAAATAAAGCAAACCGCATGAAAATATTCCGCTTAGTTCCGGAGATATTGATATTCTAAATATTTAATTACTGATCAAGTTTATGGTAAGAAAATTTTAAACTCAATTTTCTCAAAATGTAATTTTGCATCATTCCGCAACTGATATCTCAAAAACTATGAAACATAATTCCATGAAATTTTTATCACTGCATAATCATGTTATTTTATTGCGTCTGAACTAGAATTATTATAATCCACTGCACATTTTGTTATTTTTTCAGGGATAAATTAATGCAAAAAATTAAGGAAATTTTAAGTATATTTTGAGCAGTTTTAAAAAAATTGAAAAAATATTTTAATGTTGAATGTTTTATGTTCAATTGTATTTTGAATTATTTATTTTGAATATAAAACAGGAATTATCCATTTAAGTGTAAAATTAATTTCACAGTTCTGCGCGCAAGCCAGTATACAATAAAAATGCTTAAAAATCAAGGTAATCTAAAGCATTTAAAAAAAAATTATTTAAAGTTATTTGGAGTGTTGAAAATTTGTTTATTAAAATAAATATATCAATTTGTCATGTACATAAAATTTGGAAAAATTGGGAGTAAATTGAAATAGTTACAAAGAGTCAAAAAGTATGATAATATTCCTTATTTCCTCGACTTAAGAGTCGTGAGTCTCCTTAATAATAAAAAAAAAATTGGTATTGAGATAATTGTAAAGTCCCACGGGGGAACTAAAAATAGCGAGAGGGAAGATTTAAAATAATTAAGTTAAGGACCACTGTCTAGGAACACTAAAGTGGGAACATATATCCCCTATTCTCTCTTTTGGGGCTAAAAGCTGTGTATAGAATACGCTTATCTTAAAAAGAGCTTTATTTTTTTTTGACGTTGACGGACGACTTCCTGCTTTTTAAAATACAGCTTGGAGGAACGCAAACCTCATTCCTCCACGGAAACCCATCTCAGAATCGTAACACCTTTTTCTCCTTTCGCAGAGAAATGTGACCAGATGAAAAAAATAAAATAAATAAATCTCTAAAATACATCTACCTATAAATAACAACAGCGCTCCACCAAACTTCGGCCCGGCGGCGAACGAAATCAGCGGGCTCGCCACTGGGAGTCGCCAGATCATCCGTCATCCTTGGCTGCCCCCCGTGACGTCACCACCTACGCTCAAAAATTAATAAATAAAATTTTCGGAAGAAATCCCACGCGCGGAGAAGACGTACGCGGTCCTGAATACAGATGAGGGCACGATTCGGGGGCCCAACGAACAGAGAAGTGTTATGTGCGGTCAATCAAACGGATTTTGATACCCGTAATCGTGAAAGAGGAACCCTAAATTTGGGGGTGCATCAAGGGTGGGCCCGGTCCGTGATCTCGGCGTGGCTCTAATGAAAATAGAGTTGCAGCGCTGTCGTGTGGAAAGCGCAGAAAAATTAGATTAACAGGTGGGTAGGGATTTTCTACTCCGGCGCCACCAATGTTAAGTAACGTTGAATTTACGGTTTTTTTCTTACACGAAGTGAAATGGTCTTGGTGGGACCTCTACACGATTTTTAATCGATAGACTAATTGTTGCAAGTGCTTGTGAATTTTATCACTCTTGTACATTCTGAAATTCACACGGAGGTATGAAAACATTTTTATGGCCCTGAGATTTAGGGCCTGTTTACGTAGAATCAGTCAGTGTCAGCGTTACTGGTATTGAAATATATTTAACCAACTAGCTGAAAACCCGTACTTCGCTACGGAGTACATTCAAATTAAATACAACGGTCAATGTATGAAATTTATGCCAAATATATATATATATATAATAAATACAACGATCAATTTATGCAATTGATGTAAGAAAAAGAAAAAAAATATTTATAAAAAAAATCGTCACAGATATTTTTATAGACAAAATAATGTAGAAAAAAATATTCAAATTATATCTAATAGAACATCATACTAAAGAATATAGTACAGTTTGAGGAACATTTCTTTTACTGCATTTTAATATTTTTTGGATAATGTCCAATCGTCTGCCGCATTAGCAAGGTAAAATTTTTTTTTTGTCTATTTCGTTGTTATGCACGTGACACAAAATTAGTTTAAAGTATCACAAAAAGAAAAGAAACTACGTGATCATCATTTAATAAATTAAATTCTAAAAATTAATCTTTAAAAATTCACCAAAAATCAGAAAATGGAGTTAAAGATTAGAAAAAGATTTCATCTTAAAGGAAATTTTATGATCTTTCTCGTGATGTAAATTTTATAACCCTTGGATTATTATTTTAAATGTAGACTCTAAAGAATGTTACATAAACAGCTTAAAAATTTTATTTTAAAAATATCTAAGAATTTTTCAAAAATCTCTCTTAGTGCACTCCTCCACTATAAGAAGAATCGCCATGCAAGATTTCAGCCCTTTAGGTCCAGCGGTTTGGTCTGTGCATTATATGTCAGTGAGTCAGTCAGTCAGTTACGGAACTGTTTTATATATATATATAGATTACATACCTCCAAACGATTTGCCACGAAATTGTTAAGGTCTGTGATTGGTTTAAAATATGTATAGGAGTGACGCTGGCGGATTCTATGTGAACAGGTCCTTAGGATGCGACCACGCCCCCGCGCGCCATCTTTTGATTGGAATGATGTTTAAATAAGAATATATAAACTGGAGCCCGCTGGAATAAATTGAGTGAATTTCGTTAGATTTGTTTGAAGACCTTTTGGTATAAACCGAATATTAAAATTTCATGATGAATATTTTATTCGCTATGTTTTATATTAAATTATCGTAGTTTTCGGACCGTGAGACACACATCACATTTATGAGAGGATTTTTAGAAAAGAATATTTTGGACTTTGTTACGTATATAAAGATATTTTCAATTTCTTACTTATTAAAGATAATATATATATATATATATTATACATATATATGTATATATAATAAAATATTAATTTTTTTTTAATGTTGCCTTCGGACCGCCCCAATTTTAAGTCGATTTTTTTATGTAAAAAGATGCGTCTTATGGTCCGAAAAATAAGGCCTCAAGAATGTAATTTTAACCCAAGAGTTAAATATGCATTCGGTTTAAGGCTGCTGTGTACTAACCCTATTGGATTCGCTGACTTCAGTGTTAACTTCTGGAGAAAACTTGTCCAAAGTTTGCCAACTTAGGTCCTGTTCACATAGGAGTCCGGTAGCGGAAGTGTAAAAAGGAAAGATGGCGCTGAGACTAAAATAAACCAATCATAGGCGTTAAAAACTTCGTTGCTAATCGTTTGGAGGTTTGTCATTGGTTTAATATATTTCAATACTTTAACGCTTCTGCTACTGGACTCTTATGTGAACAGGCCTTTAGATTGAAAGATTTTTTTTTTAAACTGTACTCCGTTATAGAAAAAAAATTTTTACACATTGGGGCATTTTTCGTGTTTTAAAAAAAAAATCAAATAAAATTTTAAAATTTAAATTAGTTGGGGGAGGGGGAATCTGGTCTATTATGTTTTCTGGTCTATTATGAATCCGCGCAGGTGTTATTCTATTGCGCAGAGCGGCGATCTCTTCACTTCTTTTCGTCTCCCAACACTTAAGGCTTATATGTTACTAACCCTATTGAATACGCTCACCTCAATGCTAACCTATGGAGAAAATGTGTCTAAGGATTGCAGACTTGGATTGAAACATTTAGAAAAAAAAATAGCACTCATTAATACAGAAAGAAATTTTACACCAAGTTGCATTTTTTGCTTTAAGAAAAATGCAAATAATATTTTTAAATTTAAATTATTCGGGGAAAAAATCTGGTCTAATGTGTTTTAACCTAAATTCCTTTGGTGGACGAAATTTATAAACTGAATCTTGTCGCAAGGTGAAGAAAAGTTCAGGCTATCTGAAAATACTTTTTTATTGAAATATCAGCATTTGTGTAGCTGTCAATAATAGACACATTTTCTCCATAGGTTAACACTGAGGTGAGAGAATCCAATACGGTTAGTACACAACAGCTTTAAGGCGGAAATGGACGAGCTCATTTAAAAGATAAGGAAGAAAGTGTAGTTACGCATGATCAAACATCGAACGTACGAGAATAAAATTCTTGCGGGTTTTAACTTTCTCACACGTAGGAGATGCAGTCTTTTATGTCAGTCTGCATAAGAGTTTTCCCTTTCAGTGGGAGTATATTTTTACAATTTTCAATGAATGAATAATAGAGAAATTGACAATTTCCGATATAAGTAAAGTTTTTGATTTGTTTTTCTTTCCATTATCTGCCTTGAGACTATCTTTTTGTTAGTGTGTGTATGGGGGATGTATGCTTCATTTTGTGGTCATAAATATCGATCTGTTAGCAAACTTCATACCTATTGGAATTTTTTTTACCAATGTTTCGTTTTACTTTTCGTTTTTCATTAAGGCTGCTATGTACTAAGCCTATTGGATTAGCTCACCTCAATGTTAACCTATGGAGGAAATGTATCTACAATTTACAGCTCCATAAATGCTGATAATCCAGTAAAAATGGTATTTTCAGATAGCCTGAACTTGTCTGCGCCTTGCAACAGGATTCATTTGATAAATTTCGTAAACCAAAGGAATTTAGGAGCGTTTAAAACACACTAGACTGGGTCCCCCCCCCCCCGAATAATTTAAACTTTCAAATATTGTTTGCCTTTTAAAAAAATGCCCCAAAGTGCAAAAAAATTTTCTCTATTTCGGAATACAATTTTTAAAAAATCTTTCAATCCAAGTTGGCAATCCTTGAACACATTTCTCCATAGATTAACATTGAGGTGTACTAATTCAATAGGGATAATACACAGAAGCCTTAATTTATCAAATGTTTTGCTTTATTTATTTCTATATTGCCCCTGTCTTTTCCCTTTAATTCATGGGTGCCCAACCTTTTGGTTTGCTTGGGCCGCACTAATTGAAGAGGAATTGTCTTGGGCCACATATAAAATGTATAACATAGTTAATGTTTTAAGTAACAAAACTTACTTTATTTCCTGTTATACCAATAAAAAAGAGGGCAACGCAAATATATAACTTGTGGGATATTTGACCTTGTTTTTGAGAAACTATTACATCAATGTCTAGTTCGATGAAAGTGGTTGCAATTCCTAGTGAGTTCTGATAGTGCTCATCAGAAATTTTTGATCTAATTTTACTCTTCGTGTACTTGATTTTTGAAAACAGTCGTTCAAAACATGCGTAGTGCCAAAAAGCGATGACATGAGAAAAGAGTGATTGTGAAGCAAGGGATATTTTTCTGTTGGAAGATAATAAAGTCTTATAAAAAGTAGAAAAATTTCTTATTATGCTGCCAAAAAACTGTTATAATAACAAATACTAGACAACGGACCCACGGCATTTTTTTTTTCGTGGTGTCACTTATCGCATATTGGCATTATTGCTTATATCTCCCTGGTGGCGGGAAAATTTTCAGCTTAAGTTTTACGTTGGCGCTGCAATCGTTTTATTTTAAAATTTTCGAGAATTTTTCAAACAGCGAAATCAAAAAGCATTTAAAAACGTTTCAAGTAAAGGTATTTTGCATGCATTTATTTTATTAATATTGTTAATAGTTGGGTATTTCCTTGTTATGTTGTTTTGTGTTCTAATTATAAATCTTTTGGGATTCTGAATCTATTTTTACATGTAAAATTTTAAAATGGGAAATTCTATATAGTCCTGTCTCACTCACCAAGTCTTTTTACTGAGTCAACCTTTCAATTTTCAACATATTTTTAAGCGTATATACATTATTAGCAGTTCAGCTCTTTAAGTCCAAGAAAACAGCTCAACTTTCATTTTAAAAATTATTTTAACTCTCTGATTTTATATTCATAAATCAAACCGTTTAAATTACTGATCACGATTCCCGAGATCATTTTGTTCTACATTCTTCTGAAATCTACTGAAATTTCTTTCTGAGCAAGAGAGAGTTTTCAATTGGTATGCAAAATACATTTTGGAAAATGTTTTTACCATGTAAACACATGTTAGAGGAATTTTTGTTTTATTTTGCTGTATTTGTCACAATAGAAATCATTCAAAATCGTTTGCAGAACTGGCACAGAATGATAAAAATGCAAATGTTTCTAAGACCATCAATCACTGAAAAACAAATAGGAAAACGTGTTGCAAAGCATTTTTAAACATTTCAAAAGAAGAGTAAATATGTCATATGCTTACATTTCCGGTCAAAATTTAAATTTTCAATTAGTGTTTAAACATGCTGGGTACCTGATGATCGGTACAGTGATTGATTATTTCTTTTCAGTAATGACTATTGTTATTTATTTTATTTATTTGTGTGTTTGCCCTTACCTGTTGCTTTCAATCACTTTTTTTATCCGAGTTAGTTCGTGATTTTTTTCGTCTTTTTGTGTTAGTTTTTGTGATTTAAATATTTTTAAGATGAATGCACCTTATTCTTTATTTTTAGAAGGTAGAAACCGTGGTTTTACTTGTCGTAGAGGTTTTTCACGTTTGGTTATAGAAGTCTGAGTACCATCAAAGCTTTCGTTTTTATATTCGAAAAAAAATCAGCATGTAAGATGTTTGTATTTATTTGATAAACGTAGTTCTGTAAGTACTGTTTCCATGATTATCCTATATTAGCAATTATATTTAGTCTCATCATCGACTTAAGGTTAGGCAAAACCGTCCGTATGGTCTTGGACTGATATGTTTTGGCGGAATCCTGTGTAATAAAATACAGAGGATGAAACTGTATGACATTTGACCAACAATCGTTCGTACAACAGAATCATAATTTGCAAGTGTACATCCCTTCTGATTAGATCCCAGTCGTTCCAATGAACGATTGCTCTCCGATTGGTGGGATGACTATAGAAAAAGAAATAATTGAGATATCGTACTTAATTTGGACATATTCTCAACAAAGGAGATTTGAAAAATCGGAAACTTTTAAAACAAATTAAAAGATAAATAGTTCTAAAAATTGAGCTGCTTTCATAGCTACTAAAATGTAGTAATATATTTTTTTATATTACAACATAACTCTAGTTTACAAGTCTACCACTATAACACATTATAATATGAAATGATAATTGAAAGGTGATAAAATGATATATTGAAAGGTTAAATATAAATGATATATTTAACCTTTCAATATATCATTTTAAATCAGTTTCTTATTATGTTATGCTGCGAAAGTTACACAACGATCTCTGAACACATGCATCCAGTGATGGTACTTGCCGAATAATTCAGTAAAGAACACTTCATAGTTCATCACCAGGGCGAGCAGCACCGGTGCGATTGTCGCAGTGAACATTTGTGAATTGTTTATTGCGACAATCAAACCTCGTCCTCAATCAATAGTTCATCCTCGGCCTGATGATGAACTATTGATTAGTTTGAAAGACGTAGCCACCGCTTTTTAATTTTATTGTAGTACTGAAAAAGAGTTTTTTACATCAGTATTTTTCACAAGTATCTAAGTCATATAATAAAGGTGCATGTCTAACATCGCATCTGAGGTCAAGTTCTATTGGCGAGGTAACGCTTCAATACCTTTAAAAAAAATCGGAAGATATTTCAACGAAAAGGATTCCTTAAGGCTGCTGTTTACTATCCCTATTGGATTCGCTTACCTCAATCTATATATATAAAACAATTCCGTAACTGACTGACTGACTCACTGACATACAACGCACAGACCAAACCGCTGGACCTAAAAGGCTGAAATTTTGCATGGCGATTCTTCTTATAGTGTATGGGTGCACTAAGAAAGATTTTTAAAAAATTCTTCTTAGATTTTTTTAAAATTAAATTTTTAAGCTGTGTTTGTAATTTTTTTAAGTTTTCATTTAAAATAATAATTTGAGGATTATAAAATTTATACCAACAGAAAGATCATAAAAATTCCTTTAAAATGAAATCTTTTTCGATCCTTTACCTTGATTTTCTGATTTTTGGTGAATTTTTAAAGATTAATTTTTAGAATTTAATTTATTAAATGCTGATCACGCTCTTTTTCTGGTACTTTAAATAAATTTATCGTCACGTGCATAAGAACTAAATAGACAAAAAAAATAATTTTTTCTTTCTAATGCAGCAGACGGTTGGATATTATCCAAAAAAAAAATATCCTTTACGATTTTTATTTATTTATATATATATATATATATATATATTATATCAATTGTATACATTGATCGTCGCATTTATTATAAATATATATATTTATTTTTTTTTGGCATTAATTGGCATATATTGACCGTTGTATTTAATTTGAATATACTCCGTAGCGAAGCGCGGGTTTTCAGCTAGTGATAACATATGGAGAAAATATGTCTATTATTTACAACTACATAAATGCTGATAATCCAATAAAAAATGCTATTTTCAGATAGTCTGAGCTTTTCTGCACCTTGCAACAGGATTCATTTTATAAATTTCGTCCACCAAGGAATTTGAGAGTTTAAAGCGCACTATACCAGATTTTTCCCAGAATAATTTAAATTTTAAAACATTATTTGCATTTTTTATTTATTTATTTATTTATTTTTAAACGAAAATAGCCCAAGGTTTACAATTTTCTCTATTACGGAGTACAATTGAAAAAAAAACTTTCAATCCAAGTCGGCATTCCTTGGACACATTTTCTCTATAGGTTAACATTGAGGTGAGCGAATCGAATGGGGTTAGTACACAGCAGCCTTAATGTATAGCATTCTTTTAAGACACAAATTTTTTAGGAAAATAGGCGGGATAGAAATTTTGGGGTAGATGCTACTTTTAAAGGACTGTTCAAATTGTTGTTCGTAATTTTATCATACTTCTGTTGTTGTAGTAGGTGAAATTAATAATTAAACCAAACCTTACCATCTATATATAGTTCCTGAATTATAAAGAATGCTTTAATTTTACACAAGCTTTTAAATTGAACCATGTTTATAAATTAGGGCCCAAGGCAGCCTAGTGGTAGAGCATTAGGCTTCGGACTGAGAGTTCTCAATTTGAATTCCGAAGAGTGCCATAGAATGTCTTCGTGTCTTATCCGGATAAGAGCACGTTAAATCAGTAGGCCACTGAAATCCTGCCATGTTGTCAGAGGGAGGGAGAACGTACGAGCCCTCTGGATATCGCCCCCTGGAGAGCTCTGTCGAAATTGAGGTGGCTGTAGGCTAAGTCGGACTTCGACCTTAGTGGTGTCATTGTAAAAACCGTAGAAGCATTCCTCTGTGCTCGCAGCCATCAATGAACCTTGTCTGGCATGTTCTGGCCAGAGGGGCATAAATCCCAAAAACAGCATGTTTCTGATTTAACCGAGACTAGGTCAAACTTTATTATTAACAAAAGTGACTGTTAATAACAAACTGACAAAGGTGACTGAAAACAAACTTTTGCTGCTATTGCTATCATAATTTTCGTTGAAAATTTTTGATTAAAAAAACTGTTCTCCTCCATTAAACATGTCACTTCCATAGTCTATTACACCATTATTTTTATAAAGAGCTGTAGCTCATGAGAAAATTAAGTTAACGGCTAATATTCTTCTTAGCTTTTGCTATTCAACGAATTATCAGCTTCATCAGATACATAACGAAGAAAAACTATTCGAGCCGTTGTATCGCTAAGAATGTATATATTTGAATAAAAATATGAGGTTTGTGTATTTTTCTTTTTACGTGACCCAGTCAGGTTAAGGAATCTACAAACACTACCGTTTAACTGTGGTTGAAAGGTCGTATCTTATCACTCAGCTTACTGATCAGCTCATTCTAAAAATAACACAGTGGAATAAAGAACAATAGAAGAGCTCATCGCACAGAGTATTAAGATATAAATCGCTTCAATCGCATTAGAACATTTGTACTGATAATCCTCATTTTGTATGACCTGCTACATTACAATTCGATTTTTATTCCAGAGTTTTAGAGCGCCGTTTGTTCCGGGTTCCTCGCTGGCAGACGATTTTTGCCATTTCGCGCGCTATGACTGTTTGTTTTTGAACCTGAAACATATTCCCAACTCGTCCTTCTTTTTACCTCGATTTTTGTGCAGGTCAAGAGGTAGATAACCGAAAATTGCTCTCATGTGCTGCTATTGTTAGCTTTTGTGGAGGTGTTAATTTCTCGAAATTTGAGTTCTTTTGTTTGACATGAGCGCCGGGATGCTTTGTTTGATGAAGCGTGTAATGCTAGGGTAAGTTTATCTAGTAGTTGAAGCCACGAATTATTTGTTTCGTAAGGGCGGGTCTGAGTGGTACTTTATTACATTTGTGAGCTCGATATTCGCGTTTCCTTGTTCGTTTCGTCCCTTTTCTGTTTGGTGATGTAACTGTTCTTTCATAAACGGATAATTTTAGTTGCATGTGTGCGCGTTTTGCCATTGTTACTTCATCTTTTACTTTGTGATTCGTGAATGCGAATGTATGCATGGTAATAAAGCAACTTTTTTTTTTTCTTCTGTCTTTTGAAACTTTTTTTATAATCCTGTTCCTTTTCGTGCGCTTTATGTTTATTTGACCCTCCGCTTGAATTGCAATGAAGGTTTAGAGATTGTTTCTAGAGATTAATAGCTCTTTAATCATTTTAATCTTATATACATTAAAGCTGGTGGGTTAGCTTTGTGATCCAAAAGAAAAAGGTGGGAAATGAGAATAAAAATTTCGGCCCACACATACACTCCAGAAAGGGGCGATGTGTATTTTTTTCAGATGTTTGAAAACCGGAAATTCAGAGTAGGTGAATATTGCAAATAATTTCTAGTTGGTTGTATGTTTTGGGTTTATTGGCGCAAAGTCCATATAAGACAAGCTGTGCCAAACACAAGACAAAACCAAAACCACTATGCATATAAAAAATTGTAAAAAAGAACGGTAAATAAAAATCAAAAATGTAAAGGCGATAAAAACACTGATACAGTGGTACCCCCGTTCTCGTCGTTAATTGGTTCCAGATGGTACGATGAGTACGATATATAAAAGGTGTAAATGCAATGATATCTAAAAGTGACAAGAACAGAGACAATAAAAGTGATAATAATAGTCGTATGCAAAGACGTGATAGATGCAATAGCATATAAAACTAAAATCTCTGGATGAAGACAAAATATTTTCTGGAATGCGATTATATCGGAATAATAGCGTATATTTAACAGATCTATTGGCTATCAATGAGAGGCTAATAAACCAAACTCCTAGAATTTTTGTATGATATTAAAATTGACGATATTGTGTATATTTTGGTCTTTCTCTCGCTTTGTTTTTAAGGCGGTAATAATTTAGTAAACCGGGACTTACAGATACTTATGGAAAATAATTACGTAAAGAACACTTCGTCAATACCGCAATAAAAATCAAAAACGGTGGCTACACGTTTCGAACTAAACAATAATTCATCATCAGGCCGAGGAATATTAGTGGGATTGTCACAATGAACAATTCACAAATGCCTGTTTTGTCTTATCTTACTCTAAGACTATAAATGAATAGAAAAACAATAATTTTACTAATTTAATTATAATTCGAAGATGTAAGCAATTTTTTTAAACTATCCTTTTTTACTTGTGTTATATTAATATATTTTTTTCTTCTTTGCAGGTAATACATATGGTACTTTCTGTGTTTACTTGTAGTTATATGAAATTGTTATAGACAAACTGTAAGTAACTAATCGTTTATATTCTATACGTTATACCTAGCATTTTAAGGCTACTATGTACTAACCCTATTGGATTCGCTCACCTCAATGTTAACCTATGGAGAAAATGTGCCCAAGGATTGCCAACTTGGATTGAAATATTAAAAGAAAAATTGTACTCCGTTATAGAGAAAGGAATTTTTACACCTTGGGGCATTTTTCGTTTTTCTAAAGAAATGCAAATATTTTTTTAAAATTTTAATTATTCGGGGAAAAATTTGGTGTAGTGTGTTTTAAACACTCATCGTTTTCTTTGCTGGACGAAATTTATAAAATGAATCCTGTCGCAAGGTGCAGAAACGTTCAGGCTATCTGAAAATACCATTTTTACTAGATTATCAACATTTATGTAGCTGTCAATAGTAGACACATTTTCTCCATAGGTTAATGTAGAGGTGATGGAATCCAGTAGGGTTAGTACACAGCAGCCTTAAGAATAATTTCGAGTATATTATAGCTTAATACGTAAGCTATTCTATAAGGCTAATCTATGAGAACATTTATTCTATGATGTCACCTGACCCCCAGTTTATTGTTAATGGAATTATCATTGTAAAACCAACTTCAACATGGGACTACCTAATTTCATTCCAAAACTGATAGTTTTAATCAGAAAATACCGTCAACTATCCCTAAATTCCGTACCAAATTTGATGTTGATTCACGTGATGAACAAACCGCGAGCGATTTCCTTCCGCTAATGTCCTGCTATTCTTTTCAACCAGCCATGAGGCGTCGTTAATGTTTCTTCTCGTGTCGGCGATTAGATTATTAAAAAAACAAGATACAATGCTGCGTTGTTAAGTGGTTTAACAAACTTGTTAGACATGCTGTTGTTTGTCTCTTTACGCTTATGTGTTTGGATAAAATTTACTCGGCAGTTGTGTTTGTTTTTCGTTGTGGTCATGTTCTTACGCTCTTGTTTTCTTATCTAATACTTTTGGAATACATATAAAAAGTTTTCTTTTTAATGACTTTTTAAAGATATCAACATATAAAACTAACCGTGTGATAATACCTTGAAGACGTAATTGGATCTTTAGAAGTGGAATTCCTGGGTCTTGGCGACTTTCTTGATCTCCGTTTTTCAAGGTACAAGTGCTCAGTAATTAAAATTTAAAGTTAAGAAAATAATACGATACAGTGTCCTGCGTTGCGTTAAGTCATGCTGTTAGTTAAGAAGAAGATAAAAATAATATATATACTATATATACGTGTATATGTGTATATATATATATATATATATATATATATATATACACCTGGTAGTGTAGTAGTTAAAAGCTCCAAGCTGCCACACCACAGGTCCAGGGTTCGATCCAGGGATGTCCGTACATCAGGATCTCATTTCATGTGACCTTAAGTCCAAGCTTCACTCCTTTTATCACTATCTAGGCCAGCCTTTCCAAACCTTTTTCGAGTCGCGACCCCCTTCAATGGTTTCCATGCATCCCGCGATTTATTCCGTATGAAGTTTGCAAATGAAAGTTTTATTAATTACAGTTATAAATAGCAAAAATAGACTGCATTTTATATTATTTTAAATGATGCAATGTAGTCTTTTATGAAGTTCTAGTATAGTGACAAACTTAAAATATACGCATAAAATCTCCTCAGAGAATTCCGTAATTTCGGGTATTAGAACCCATTTCCTTAAATGAACTTAAATTTAAAAAAGTAAATTTTAATTATTTTTATTTTTATTTTATAAACTAAAATTATGTACATTATAAATAAATAGCTTTTTTAAATTAATATATAGGGTAAATGCAACCGTGGTAGTACGCGGTTTTCGAAAAATTTCAGAACCGAAACCTGGTCCTGAATTTCTAGTCCTGCTCTGCAATCTCCGATTCTGTATCTTTCTGCCGTCCTTGAGGGAGGAGGCGTGGAGTGGCTTTCCTCCACTTTATGGGGGATTTTCAGTGCCGGGATATGTTTACTTTAAAGATAACATCTTGCAGCAAAATTCCTTCGTTTGAAGATGATGCCCTCGTTGTTGCACATGAGATGTAATCATTAACCTGTATTTCACGAGTAATCTTATTTAAAGTCGGTTTTCCTTCTTGTGTTAGTTTTTAGCTTGAACTTTAACATATCTTTCACGGGAGAGCACTGCGTTTTGCTCCTAACGTTAGAAATATTTATAACATAAACCCACTTCTCTTATGTTTGCTTTTTTGGTATGTTTCTGTAGAAAGGTTGAATTTTTGTCCTACTATTTATTTAGTCGTGGATGCCGTAATAAACACACAGGGAAGGTATTGAAGGGGCTGCACAACACTGATGAGGTGCACATTATTTTATTCCGGGTCATTCTGCAGACATTCCAGCAAATCACAGGTACCTTTAGAGTAGGACACACACAAACAATTCTAGTGGCCACCGAAATCTGCCGGGGCACTCAGAAGACTTTTACATCATAGTATAGTTGGAAGCAGTACGCGGACAAGGGACAGAAGTACCGAAAATCACTGCTCAACGTTTGTATACCATGGGGGCGCTAGGAGTCTAAAATTATTTTAATTGGTTAGAATCGAACACGTGAGGGTAAGATTCAACGTCGCAAGACCTTTCCGAACAGATGTGTCGTGGCGAGATAGACGCGTGACGCTGACTCATGTCTAAAAATAACTTTACCGCGCTTGCATTGAAGAAAATAGAATAGTGGGTTATTTCGATTTTGAAATAAGAGCTGTGCTTTATTGAGGTTGAAAGGAATTTAGAATGCGCGTTAGCTTTTCAAAGGCAATTAATAATGGTGGGGAGTTTAAATTACCCCCCCCACACACACACACACATATATATATATATATATATACAGTTGGTTCTCTGTTTAACGACTTTCAACGGACCGTGAAAAATCGTCCTTAAGTAGAGATCGTCCTTAAACAGAATTTGTGAAAAAATAACATTTCCCTTCACACTTTACATGCTTAGGACTATCAATATATTTCTTAATATATTAGCGTGTTTAAAAATGTTATTTTTATTATCATCATTATTTTATTCACAAAAAGTTATTTTAAATTACATTGAAAAAAAGAGTACAAACAATACAATAAATTACGTTTTAAAAAATTCAAAAAGTGTTGATTGCTTCATTCGCCTTGTTTTCGTTATTCTCTTTTCCAGATTTTCTAAAATGTTAAATGAGTCACCTTCCATTTTCGATGTAATATAGCGTCGGAGAACATCTAGAGCAGAAATTGCATCTGTGTAAGACTGTGGCAGTGTCTCTTTTTCCGTGTCTTCAACTTCACCTTCATCGTCTGACACTGTGTTTTCGTTTACAATATCTTCATAAATTTGTTCTACATTTCTGAAAACTGTTGTGAAAAAATATTTATCACAATTGTAGAAATCTTGAATTGAAACATCCTCATCTTCAACAAGACTTCTCCATTCTTCAGGGGTAATGTCATCTTCGTTGATTTCTACATCCGTACATTGCAGTTCCACTACAAGTTCTTTGTGAATTCCAGCAACGCGAAAGCAGTTTTTTATTGTGGATGAAGAAACTTCTTTCCATGCTGATGTTATCATGTGCATTGCTTCCAAGATTGTAAATTTTCTAATTTTTATACTGTCAGCCGAATTGTTTATTAATTTCCTAATTAAAGACTTTCTGTAGTATGCTTTCACACTGCGAATGATACCCAGGTCTTATGGCTGCAACTTGCTAGTGCAAATTAGCTGGTAAGAAATGGATAGTCAAATTTGTAAGTCCAGGGATATTTGGAGTATGTGCAGTGCATCGGTCGATTAAAAGTAAAACTTTTCTCTTTTCTCGATGCATTTTTGTATCAAATTTTCTAATCCAGTCAATAAAAATTTGTGATGTCATCCACGCTATATTGTTATTGCTGTACTCACAAGGTTTCCTGGTGATATTCTTAAAACACCTTGGTCGCTTTGATTTGCCTATAACTAGTGGTGGAAATTTCTCAGATCCATCCGAATTAGTGCACAGTAAAACAATCCATCGTTCCTTACTGTGTTTTCCACCAAAACACTTTTCGCCCATATACGTTAAGGTTTTATTAGGCACCATATTGTAGAATAGGCCCGTCTCATCTGCATTGAATATGTTCTTCTCATCATATCCATCTAATTTCCCCTTCAGATTTATTTTCCATTCATCCACTATTTTTTCATCTACGGAGCCACTTTCGCCAGATATGCTTTTAAATACAAGCCCGTATCTTTCTTTGAACTTTGTTAGCCAACCCGCCGAAGCCTGAAAATTTTGCATTCCAAACTTTTCTGCCAGAATAATAGCATTTTCTTTAAATATCACTCCGGAAATTGGAATGTTAGATGCTCTTGCTTGATGAAACCATTGCAGGACTGCCTTCTCAAACTCTTCTGATCGGCCACATTGAATTTTCCGCCGTTTGGATTTGGATCCCAAACCAAATTTTTGTGCTGCTTCAAGAATTTTCTCTTTGCTTGCTAAAATGCCTTTGAGAGTAGACTCGGGTAGCTGAAATTGTCTTGCGAATTGGACTTTTGTTATTCCAACACTTTCTTACCAGTTTTCAATAATTTTCACTTTTTCGTGTAGCGTAAGATGCTTTCGCTTTGATGCCATTTTGCTCTGCTCACGTCGTATTCGTACTGGAATGAGCTCCTACACACAACCATGAATTCTCTAAACATGAACACGTACTTCCCAGGAGGAGTGAGAGAGGGGTGCTTTTGGACAGTTCGTAAATCACATGAGAACATGGTAGGTACAATAGAGTGATTCCACACCCGCACTAAGAAATTCGATCCACCAGGGAAGAATTTTCGATCTTCCGAGAAACAGTAATCCTCCCCCCCCCCCCCCCTTCGGTTTTTTTCACTGCAACAAGTCTATGATTGCAACAAACATAAAGGAAATTCTGGGTCTGTTATTGAAACCAAACTCCCCCACAGAAAGTAACCCTCCTGTAAATAAAATGTTGAAGAAAAAGTTTATCATTTAAGAAAAAATCGTCGTTAAATAGAAACAAAATCGTCGTTAAATAGAATTTTTTTACGTCGGAGGGACCTGGACCGGGAAATATCGTCTTTAAATAGAGATCGTCGTTAAGTAGAGCGTCGTTAAACAGAGAACCAACTGTATATATATATATACCCAACAAACACAGAGGCATCGGGCCGGGGTCGGAAGATTCCGGCCAGCCGATTTCACCACTGCCGGGCCGGCGCATTAGGTCAGTATCGTTTCCGTCACGGCTGTGTCCTCTCGCCCGCGACTACCCCGTCGACTTCTGGGCCGCTTCCGGTAGGAATCGAGCCATCGTTCATCCGACTGCGAACCGTTAGGCAGCCGCGATTAAGCCATCGATGCGGACAGATAGCCGGAGGTTGACGGGCCGGTTACGGGAGCAATAATTGGTGTCGACATACCGTCATCTACCCATCCCGTAAACAGCAATGTGCCGTAGGTCCGGGCATCATGCCAGCATTCTACCAGAATCGGACCGCCGGCATTTTTTTAAAGTTTTGCGTAGGACCCTTTCGTTTATATGCTTATTTTTATTTAATACATTGACGAATAACCTCTGATATCAACCCTTTCACTTTTATTATTTTTTTTTGCCTTCATATTTCTAGTATTCTTGCCAGTTTTGCCTTATGTATTTTTAGGTATTACCAAATACTGATCTTTGTTATTACCTAAAAATTTTCATTTGAATCACAAGTTTACTTGTTAGAACAAAACCTCCTTTTGTATTAAGATACATTTACCCAAATTTGAAAGTTAAGATAACATTAATACCAACCATTAAAGCTAAATCATCTTTCCATTCGATCTAAGGTTCCCGTTTTTTTTTTTTTTTTAACTTAGAATGAGATTATAGTATGTAAAACAGTACTACTTTAATAATTAACCCAAAAAATTTGTACTTCCCCAGTATAAAATTTATTAACATAATTTGATAAATTTATAAACAAATTTGATACATTCATTTTCAAAACTTGACTAATGTGTAGTGTGTATGATGAAACCCATCTTTGTGAGCTCATGAAAACTTGCTCAGAATTTATTTAAATTATTTTTTGGTGTAGAGTTAATAAATGCTCTACAGATAAGAAAATTATTTTTTGCATAGTTTTGTGAATTAAAGAGTAATTCATTAAATTCTTATAAGTCATTTTTAAAAAATATTTTCTTTTATATTATATTGGACATTCAATATCCAACACTTGATAGTACTATTTTTGAGAAATAGTTCTATGATAGTAATATTTCTACAGAGTAATAGTTTCTACAGAGTTGATAGTAATATTTCTATTATACAAAATAGTACTATGATAGTAATATTTCTCAAAAATAGTACTATCAAGTGTTGGATATTGAATGTCCAATATAATATAAAAGAAAATATTTTTTAAAAATGACTTATAAGAATTTAATGAATTACTCTTTAATTCATAAAACTATGCAAAACAAAAGATAATTATAGAAACACATGTTTTTAAATACAGAAAAGAGCTGGTTTAAAGTAAAAAATAGTTTATTTAGAAAGTACATAGCACATTTACACAATTTGTTCTACGAAACAGGATCCTTTCGCTGTGCCTCTGGCTCCATCTTTACAGCATCTAGGGAAAAAAAAGAAAGAGAAAATCAGTTCATAAATTTATGATATTTTTTGGTGTCTCATGACATCTACTGTCTATGTCTCTGACATTACATTACATTAATATTTTTCTAAATATGTGTGATTTGTTTATTTTAACTAAGGTCTGTAAATTTAAAATTCTTTTTCTTTCATTCAAATTTGTATTATAAGAATATGTTACTGTAAAATTAATACGATGAAATTCGAGAAAAATTCTACAAAATCAGTTGTTTTATAATGGCATCTAACAATTAGAAATACTTAGAATATGTAAATTTCCTGAAAAATATATTTTGAATATTTTATCTACAAAAATATATATTATTATTTTAATATACTATAGAAGAAATTTAAAAAAATACAAATTTTATCACTATTTCCTCTCTTATAAATAAAGAGTGGTGAAACAAGGACCCATTTTTAAGTAGATATTTAATTTCTCCAGTAATATATAAAATTGAAACTAATTTTCATCTGTTTTTATAAGCTTCTAGGGAGTTAAAAACATACACACAGAATACAATCTTTACATACAAGGAAAATTATGTGAATTTTCACATAATACAATTATACAATTTCACATAATACTTTTCACATAATACAATCTTTACATACAAGGAAAATTATGGGAATTTTCCGCGTAAAAGAAGTTTCACAACAATGAAATAAATATTTTTGAAAAGTCTGTTAAATTTAATCTTCGCCTTCCCTTTCAAATCCATAATTCTGATGCAGATATCTGTTACTTGTGGTTACGAATCGGAGGTACAGTTCCGGGACGATGCAGGGAAAACGATTTCGGTGCGATTCATATCAACCCATAACAGGCCCTGAAACACGTAAACGGAAAGCGTTTCCCCTTCGGAGGTTCGTAAACAACCCGCCAGTGGCCCGACAAAATTCTCCCGTACTTGTCGTTCAACCGGTGCCTCCAGCACTGGCCCGATAAGCTGCCGTCAGTCCTGTGTTTGTTGGGTATATATATATATATATATATATATATATATATATATATATATATATACAGTCGGACCTCTATTTAACGAAGTCGCTAAATCCCGAAAAAAGGTTCGTTATATGGAAAGTTCATTAAATAGAGATTTACCTTTTAAAATACTTTAAACTCCACAAGACAGATTTTAAATTCATAAACACTAAATATTATTAATAAAAGTAATTAATCACACCTTTATTTTGTAAATTAATGTCTATTTGTTTTATATATCTTACCCATCAAACAGAAATCTTCAAGGAACAAGAATAAAACAAAACAAAACATTGTCCGGGAATACACTGCATTTTCAATAAAAAAAATTATATTAAAATTAATGAATTATAATGACATTATCGCATTTATTATACCAAGTAATTTTAAGCTTACATTACCACATGCGTCCTTAAATTTAATTACTGATAAAGTTTGTTAATTTTGTCTGATTTTTTTTGTTTGAAAAAGTGTATTCTCTCATAATACGTCTCGCATCTTTGCAATACACCAAAAACCCCTTCAGGCGTATTTTCTTCAAACTGTAATGCGCGTCGAAACGTGTTAAAAGAAAGTTAATGTTAAATGCGTCAAAAGAAAGAATTAGTTGGAAATGTTCAGAAATATTTTGAGAAATATGGGAAAAAAAAATATTGGATCACAAGAAAAAGTTCGTTAAATGGAGAATGCACTTCGCTATTTGGAGGTTATTTTACGAAGAAATTCGCAAAACGTTCTTGGTTCCAAGGAAAAGTTCGCAAAATAGAGGTTCGTTAAATAGAGGTCCGACTGTGTATATATGTATATACAGTGGACGCTCGTTAATTCGAACTCAAAGGTTCTCAGAAAAAAGTTCGAATTATCCGATGTTAACAGAAAATATATAACTTTAAATGTGTATCACTGAAGAAGAAAATCTCAGCAATACAGACTTACCTTAATCCTAAAATCAAGCAGAAGATATGCAGTATAAAGTAAACTTTTATTAAAAATATGAATTACACTTTGGGGGAAAAACTGTAAAATGGATGTTTGGCTCTGTTTATGATGCCTACATTGTTCAGCCAGCTTCTCGATTTGAAGTAAACATTTCAATTCATTTTCACAGGAAGGTTCTATCTGAATAAATGCTTTCAGAGTTTTAATAGATTCCAATATGGCTTTGCCCATTATGGCCGCATTAAAAATATCTTTCGGCAGGTAAGTAGAGAAAAGCCCTGGCAGTTTCCTACCGAAATTAGTACATACGTCTTCGTTTACATCAGAGTTTTGGCCACATACAGTTTGATAAGAAATATTGTGCCTTGACTTAAATCGAAAAAGCCATCCATCACTGCATTTAAAATCTTTAATACCCATTCGACTTGCCAATTCATCAGCCTTCGTCAGCACTAGGGGTCCATTTATCGGAAAATTTCGAGATCTAACATCCTGGAACCATAGCCGTAGAGCTTTTTCTAGAACTTCTTGGGACGCATTTCCCATGCGTTTCCTTCCTCTAGCAAATTTTGATTTTTCCCATGAATCTAAAATTGACTCCTTGTTTTTCAAATTAGTTGACAAGGCATTTTTTTAATTCCATAGTCAGCTGCTAACTTTATTTTACATTCGCCATTCTCTACTTTCTTTAAAATTTCTACCTTTGTCTCCAAAGTTAGGGTTTTGTACTTTCCACGTGTAGACATCCTGAATTTTTACACGTTCACGCCACATAACGAGGAAGAAAAACTAGACCACATTAACTTGTCTGCACTGCAGTTATAACTGACGCAGCTCCCTAGAATCTAGTTTTCTGAAATTCTAAGAAAATCGATCCAAATAAAGGAAAATTGCTTTTTCCGTTTAGCACTAATAAGAAGGACAATAGCTACTAACGTTTAGCAAACATGCAATAGTCTAGGAATGCAGGCATGTGCCTCTTTACACAGAAAAGAAATTTTGACACACAAAATAATAAATACAGTGTGTATTTTCTCCATTAAACGAGGAAAATGAATTTTTTTTTATCAAATTTTTAGTTCGAATTAACCGAAGTGATAAAAATTTAGTTCGAATGAAAGAGAGATTTTTAACATTAACTCCAATACAAGATTTTTGGGACCTTTGGATTAGTTCGAATTAACCGAAAGGTCGAATTAACCGAGTTCGAAATAACGAGCGTCCACTGTATATATATATATATATATATATATATATATATATATATATATATATATATATGTGTGTGTGTGTGTGTGTGTGTCTGTGTAGGAACTCGATCTCGGGCGAGTCCCCACTTTTTGTAGAAACTGTGGTCGGTGTCTAGGGGTAGTTGTTCTCAGTCTTATAGAAACCTTTCCGCTTACTGCACGGCGGAACTAGACTCTCTTATACTCAGAGTAAGACAGTACTCAATTAAAGACAGAGTAACAGCTTAAAACACAAACACTATATATTGACACTTATCGACTATTTACAGTTGTAGAAATACGTTGCATATAAAATTACACGTCAGGCCGCACCAGGCCTCCACAATCAGAATGGGTTAAAGTATCCGGCCGTCTGCCGCGATAGGGTTAACTAAGCCGCCGTCTGCTGCTTATCAGGAGCAAACGTCGTGCCCCGTCGCAGCCCGTCTGCTGCTTTCGGCACCTCTTACCAGGTCGGGACCCAATCTCAGTCTCCCTCAAATGCATTTCTCCCAGTTCATCTCTCGAAAACCTAATAGCGCTGTCGTCGCACAGCGTACACGGCGACATATAGCTCATAGCTGGAGCCCTGGGATAACACAATTCCCATATATATATATATATATATATATATATATATATATATATATATATATATATATATATATGTATGTATGTATGTATGTATGTATGTATGTATGTATGTATGTATGTATGTATGTATGTATATATATATATATATATATATATATATATATATATATATATATATATATATATATATATATATATATATATATATATATATATATATATATATATATATATATATATATATGTATGTATATATATCTAATATATAAAAATGAATGGTTGTATCTCTGTAATTGTATAAAATCCACAGTTTAGCAGCAACGATCGTGAAATTTTACATACAGGCGTCTTTAAAAACAGCCGAGGGTCTGAAGAACTTCAAAAATCGAAATTAATTATCGTTGATTTTTAATTAATAAAAAACCACCAATTTGTAAGCTGTTACACTTTGTGGAATCACTTCTCTGAATATAACGTCCACGTTAGGGTTAGCTGGCAAACAGCGAGCGAAAAGATAAAAATAAATAAAATCAAAAAGTTTCAAGTTATATATTAAACCAGAATAATAAATGAAAATAATAATCTTTCAAGTCAGATTTTATACTCTAAAATAAATCGGATCCAACGGCATATTGACACTCTCACACGCGATGGAAAATTCGAATCAACCACGCTAAGTGTCACGATCTTTTTTAATCGCTACTGCAATCCCCCTAGCTTATTTCTTTGTGTCTATTGAAGAGTTAAAGACTAAGCTTCTATCCTGCTAACTTATTTCTCACTTAAAACTCCTCTTACTCCATAAATGTATGTATATTCACCAATCCATAGCAACAATCCAAAAAAACTCATTGCGTATATTTTTTACTTTACTCACCGGTTTTGCGTATAATCGTGGCGTAGTCGTTAAAACGCTTCATTTGGTACCCCGTAAGACTCGGGTTCGAGTATGGGATCGTGCAAATTTTGCTACACCTGTATTTTCAGCTTTTTTATGAAGGCTTTTTTATTTCAGCTTTTATTTTATTATTTTTTTAATTATTATCTTTATTTTATTTTATTATTTTTTTAATTATTATCTTTATTTTATTTTATTATTTTTTTAATTATTATCTTTATTTTATTTTATTATTTTTTTAATTATTATTTTTATTTTATTTTATTATTTTTTTTAATTATTTTTATTTTATTTTTTTTTTCAGCTTTTTTATGATGAAAGACCGAATATAGCTGAAATCTGAGGAGTTTATTATACATTTATATATTTTTAATTGGTTTTCATATTATTAATGTGTATAACATTTCGTATGCTTTTTTTTTCTATGTTATTTATACTGTGTTTAGTTTTTTAATGGATTTTGGTAGGTTTATTATAAATTTATATATTTTATGTTTTACTTTTCAGGATTTTTTGCTCCAATGATAAAGGCTAAATCTTTTCTATGTTATTTATACTGTGTTTAGTTTTAAAATTGATTTTGGTTAACAAACATTCATCAATAATTTATTTCTGGGCATTGTATTGCTAACAATTAGGATAATCAACAAATTTTTAAGGATGCGATTCTCGATTCACAGATATGCAATAGATGGCGCCACTATTTTAAACTTTTAGTATTCTATAAACCAACACCTCCTAAACGTGTTCCTAAACGAACGGTACATTCAAATTAAATACAATGTCAGTGTATGCAATTAATGCCAATATATATATATATATATATATATATATATATATAATAAATACGACGATCAATGTATACGATGGATGTAAAAAAAAACAAAAAAATATATTAATAAAAAAATCGTAAGGGATATTTATATATATATATATATATATATATATATATATATATATATATATATATATATATATATATATATATATATATATAACAGTTCTGTAACTGACCGACTCACTGACTGACATACAACGCACAGACCAAACCGCTGGACCTAAAGGGCTGAAATTTTGCATGGCGATTTTTCTTATAGTGTAATGGTGCACTAAGAAAGATTTTTGAAAAATTCTCCTTAGATTTTTTAAAATTAAATTTTTAAGCTGTTTTAGTAGCTTTTTTAAAATTTGCATTTAAAATAATAATTTGAGGGTTATAAAATTTATATCACGAGAGAAGATGATAAAAATTCCTTTAAAATGAGATCTTTTTCGAATCTTTACTTCCCTTTTCTGATTTTTGGTGAATTTTTAAAGATTAATTTTTAGAATTTAATTTATTAAATGCTGATCACGTGAATTGTTTTTCTGGTACTTTAACTAAATTTATCGTCACGTGCATAACAACTAAACAGACAAAAAAAATATTTTTTTCTTGCTAATGCGGCAGACGATTGGACATATCCAAAAAAATATTAAAATACAATAAAAGATATTATGTTCCTCAAACTGTACTATATTAACTGTACTATATTCTTTAGTATGTCCTATTACATTTAATTTGAATATTTTCTTCTACATTATTTTGTCTATAAAATCATCCCTTACGATTTTTTTATAAATATATTCTTTTGTTTTTTTATATCAATTGTATACATTGATCGTCGTATTGATAATAAATAAATATATATATATTTATTTTTTTGGCATTAATTGCATACATTGACCGCTGTATTTAATTTGAATGTTCTCCGTAGCGAAGTGCGGGTTTTC
>OU015499.1:32903548-32968548 GCA_907164885.2 Dolomedes plantarius | reverse complement strand
TTAAAGTCTAAAAATTAATCTTTAAAAATTCAGCAAAAATCAGAAAAGGGAGGTAAAGATTCGAAAAAGATCTCAATTTAAAGGAATTTTTATGATCTTTCTCGTGATATAAATTTCATAACCCTCAAATTATTATTTTAAATGCAAAATTTAAAAAAGTTGCTGAAACAGCTTAAATATTTAATTAAAAAAAATCTATGAAGAATCTTTCAAAAATCTTTCTTAGTGCACCCCTACACTATAAGAACAATCGCCATGCAAAATTTCAGCCCTTTAGGTCCAGCGGTTTGGTCTGTGCGTTGTATGTCAGTGAGTCAGTGAGTCAGTCAGTGAGTCAGTCAGTTACGGAACTATTTTATATATATATAGATATAAGTAACAAACACCAGGATAGCATATTGTTCCGTTTTCCTGGATTCGATAGGATTGAATAAAATCTATTCAGAAAATGCACACAAAATAAAATTTATTATTCTGTAAATTCTTCAGGCGTATACACGAATTGCGCCTGAAAACACGTAACAACTACCTTCTATACAGCAGGAAACTCTAAAAACACCAGTCATGATAGAGTCTTCAATACAATACTCGCCTACCGCGCTACATACAATTCTCAACAGAAAAGAATACTGACTTCCAATACGAGCAGAATTGTGTTTGAAGAGCAGAATTCCTGGGTCTATTGACTTTAACTCCTGTCGCAAGATGCTTATAATCCACGTAAATATGCTCAGTAGAAAAAATTATTAAGATAAATTAAGTATTAAGTTACAAGTTAAGTTAAATTAAAAAATTAAGTTTAAATCCTTCCGAATAGAAGGGTAAGAAAAAAATTTAGAAAGCAAAAATACGTTAAGTTGTAGAATTAAAAATTAAAATAATTTAAAGAGAATAATTTTAAATTAATTAACAAATTAAGGAAAAGGTGGCCCTCAGATACTAGATGGAAATTTACACAAAAAAGAAAAAAAGACCCTGTGCAGTGTCATACAATTCGTAACAAGATGATTGCAGATATCCGCGATTAAAAACAAAAAAAATATCAAGATAGGGTACTGACTTCCAATGCAAATGTCAGGTATATTTATAGACTTACAAAGCGCCCCCTATTGGACGGCCTGCTAGAAGTTCCGGAACCTTCTGGAAAGATCCAGAATCTTGGCGACCATTTGGCTCCATATCGCCAAATTTGGTGAAATAAAATAAGTCACCAAATCCAATCCCAATTTGACGATATCTCTCATATTTGGCAAGAATAACATCGACTCCTAAAATTCGTAACAATATATTAATGCACATTCAAAAATAGTCATAGATTCAGTATAGTAATACACTAGAGCAGTGGTCGGCAAACTCATTTGTCAACAGAGCCAAATGTCAAAAGTACAACGACTGAAATATCTTTTGAGAGCCAAATTTTTTAAACTTAAACTATATAGATAGGTGCATTGTTATTAATTTTATTAGGATACTCCAAAGCTGGCCTTTGCTAAAAACATCCTCAATCTGAATAAGGTACGTTCACTGAAGTCGACCCCTTCCAACTATTCCATCCACACTCGTCTTGTATATTTATTTCGTCTATCTCCTTTCGTTCATCCTCTCTGTATGTCCAAACCATCTCAACATACCTTTCTTAATCCTCGACACTACATCTTCTATCACTCCACAGCACTCCCTAACATTAACTTAATAAACTGTACTTTTTTAAGTCTTAGTTAAACAATAGGTACGTTGAATAAAACTTTATATCATACTTAATATCGATATTATTTATTGATAAAATTAAATTGTAAAGTATCCATAAAATTAAATTATGACAGACAAACACTAATATGAACAATGGCTTCGCATCTCCTTGGAAAGTTTGGGTAAGTCAAGTTTGTATGTTGTTTTTTATTTTAGGCACGATTCGAGGTTCTCATCAATAAGATGAATTCTTAATTTACTCTTGATAAGGTTCATTCTTGAAAATGATTGTTCGTATGAATATGTAGACCCGAATAAGAAAGAACAGCAAACACTAGTTTTTACAGCTGATTATTTGAGTCAGCAATACTATTCTAGGTGTTAAAAGTCATATCTTCCTTCTCCAGATCTTTCAAAGCAGACCACTTGTGCTGTGAACTAAATTCGCATTTGTTTTTCTCCAATATTTCTATATCAGCACAAAGACGTTCAAATTTCGAACTCCACATTTCTTTGTTTTTTAAATCCAGTAACTGCATTTCAAAGTTTCTAATGTCAATATTAAAGGGTTTGGTTTGGACTGGGAGCGCTACGTCATTTTTTGCTACACGAGGGCTAATTAGACCGGGACCTACTGCTAAAAGCCGATTCCGAATGGCTACAAACATCTATGCCGATTGTGGGATTCGAACCCACAGACTCTGGTACCGAAGGCCAGCGCCCTAGCTATTCGGCCATCGCCCGGCTCAATATCAAAGCGAGAAAAATTTAATTATGTTACAGTAGCAGTAAGAGGTTTTTTAACTGAAGCTAACGTCGCTTTGCTCTTTCTGACTTCCTGAAACCCGTCGAGAAAAGCTTCCCTAATATTTAAAAGTGTTGTTTTGAAATAGAAAATGTCAATATCAGAATTATTTTCTTGGCGATGTTTCAACAGGCTTGGAAAGTGAATCTAAGTTTCTCTATCAAAATCTTGAGTAAAAAGAGATAATTTGTTTTTGAATGAAATAACTTCTAACATCGAAAAAATTGTGCATCCTTTCCCCTCTGGTTTACGATTAAGCTGATTTAGATGAGACGTAACGTCTCCCGAGAAATAAAATTTCTGGATCCACTGATCGTTCGTTACTTCTGGATAGTGAACACCCTTCTCAAGGAGAAATGCTTTAATTTCTGTTTTTTAAGAAAGCGAAAGGTTACAAAACGTTTCCTCTTGAAAACCAACGTACCTTGTTATGCAACAGAAGATCTGCGTACTCACTCCCCATTTCAACTAAAAATTCTTTAAATTGGCGATGATTAAGAGCTTCAGCTATAATGGAGTTGATAATCTTAATCACCAATTTCATAACTTCGCAAATTTCTTCTGAAAATGTCTGCGCACAAAGCGCATCTAGATGAATGATGCAATGGTAATGCACTCATTGTAAGTACCTCGTGATTTTTCTCTCAAAATAGAAAAAAACCCGTTTCTTACGCCGGTCAAACCTTTCGCCCCATCTGTTGAAATTGAGACAATTTTATCGAGTAGAATATGAATTTTTTCAATGCACTCAATTACAGCATTTGCTATGTCCTCTCCACGTGTTTGACCTTTTAGTGACAATAATTCTAAAAGTTCTTCTTTAGAACCTGTAGATGAAATAAATCGTACAAAAAGTGAAACTAGCGCTGTATCATTTATGTCACAAGACTCGTCAACTGCTATTGATAAAGCTAAAACCAATTTAAGATCTTCGACTTGCTGGTTGGTTATATTCGAAGACCATTTTGTCTAGTCTAGTGTTTTCTACCGGGTGCCGCTCTCGGAAGTAATACATTGTAAAATACGATGCAAAGATACGACTTGACGATACGCGTTCACGAAGTTTCAATCGCACTGTACGTGCGCGCCCGCACGTGGTATTTTGTGGAAGAGCCACACTCAGGGGGCAAAAGAGCCACATGTGCCTCGCGAGCCACGGTTTGCCGACCACTGCACTAGAGCAATGATTATCAAGAGCTGGTCCGGCGGACTGGCACCGGTCCGTGTAAAAATTTGATCGGTCTTCGGAGATTTTTTCCTCTCCACGTTAAAAAAAAATCCTATTCATATAATAATAATAATATAATTTTGTATGATATTTTTTAACGTTAATGCCATAATTTTAGGAAGTAGAATCCAAAATTTTGCCTTTGAAGGTTGGCAACACTGGAGTGTGCTTACATTTGTGACTTGTAACGTCTCGCATTTTTTTTTTTAACTGGACGGATTGCTCACAGCAGAGAAAAGGTTGCAATATTAATATGATGTTAATAAAAAATAAATTTCGAAATCGGTTTTCGGTTGTTTCACCGCTACGACGTAGCTTGAGAAATTTAGAACCCACAATTGGAAAGTTAACTGAAGAAGAACGGAAGCAATCTCCTCATTAGCTTTATATGACAAATTAGCTGAATACCCGCACTTCGCTACGGAGTACATTCAAATTAAATACAATGGCCAATGTATGCAATTAATGCGATATATATATATATATATATATATATATATATATATATATATATATATATATATATATATATATATATATATATATATATATATCGTAACGGATATTTTTACAGACAAAATAATGTAGAAGAAAATATTCAAATTAAATCTAATAGAACATACTAAACAATATAGTACAGTTTGACGAATATTTCTTTTACTGCATTTTAATAAATTTTTGGATAATGTTCAATCGTCTGCAGCATTAGCAAGGAAAAAATATTTTTTGTCTATTTCGTTGTTATGCACGTGACGCAAAATTCGTTTAAAGTATCACAAAAAGAAAAGAAACCACTTGATCAGAATTTAATAAATTAAATTCTAAAAATTAATCGTTAAAAAAATTCACCAAAAATCAGAAAATGGAGGCAAAGATTCGAAAAAGATTTCATTTTAAAGGAAGTTTTATGATCTTTCTCGTGATGTAAATTTTATAACCCTCAGAATATTATTTTAAATGCAAACTTAAAAAAAGTTACAAAAAAGCTTAAACATTTAATTAAAAAAATCTAAGATGAATTTTTCAAAAATCTTTCTTAGTGCACCCCTACACTATAAGAAGAATCGCCATGCAAAATTTCAGCCCTTTAGGTACAGCGGTTTGGTCTATGCGTTATGTGTCAGTCAGTCAGTCAGTTACGGAACTTTTTTATATATATAGATAAACAAAAATTATAGATGTTTAATTTTGTAGTAATCAGAGGACTGATTTTTTGTTTTGTTTCTATATGCAATGATTTTGGGATTATTTTTTTATAATTTTCTGTGATTTTTCTGAAAGGTTTATTTATTATATTTAATAATTATAATAATTACTTATCTTCACATTTGAATATTATTGGAACTAAATGATAATAAAAATATTGCATTTAACTTATGTAGTAGTTCTTTAATACCTAGTAAATTTTTTTGTTAAAAAAAACCACCTGTCCGCGAAATTGTTTTACAAATTTTACCCGTCCGAGGACCAAAAATGTTTGAGAAACGCTGCCAGTGGGGCTCAAGCTTTTTCCGTCCTTGACCCCCTTTCTTTAAACAAAAAATCCCTTTACCCGTAGCGAAATTTTTTTTGTAGAAGAGAAATTAAAAAAAATTAGGAAAATTTCAACAAAAGTAGAAAAATATATAAGCAAATTTTGAGAAACTAGTTTAAAAATCCTCTCTCATACAGATAGGTAGAAGCAAATGGAAGCAATGCTAGTACAGTCTTTTGCTGAAGGAATTTTTATTCCGAGGCTGTTTGACATTTTATTTAACAATATCATAACATATCGCACCTCTGCTAGAAGAGTATTCTCCGAAATTTTCGATTTTACGATAATTGCACCTCAATGCTCTATAACAGTGGTTCCTAACCGGTGGGTCGCGACTCGATCCTAAAACTATCAGATACCATTGAATAAACCATCAGAAAAATCAAAACGAAAAATCGAAACAAATCGAATTGTGTTTTGATTGTTTTCTTGGTTCTTGATTTTTGGCATCTGGGGCAGACAACAGAACCACTACATCCCTCCCAGATGACTCACACAGTGACACAGGAGGTGCACACTCTGGCAACGCAGCTCCAACATATATATATATATATATATATATATATATATATATATATATATATATATATATATATATATATATATATTTATTTATTTCAATATTTGATGGTAAATTATATATACATAAGGAAGGGATACGATACAAATAAGGTTTTTTACTCCACCATGGGCCGATGGACCGTGGAGGTATTCCGATAAGGAAAGGTGGGTCGCCAGCTGAAAAAGGTTGGGAACCACTGCTCTATAAGAAGTGCTTCTCATTCTCGAATAATGTTATAAGCCTAGTACTAACAGAATCTACTAGATGGTGCCTATTACTCTCTTCCACAACTAGGAGGGGGAACTTGCTCATGCGCGATGAATGAAAATAAGATTTTTGTCAGTGCCTAATGTTGTATTAAAATGCTCATTAAATTTTATTTGGAAAATAAATTTGTATTTTTTTTCTAATCTGCTGTTCATATTGTCAAGGTTGTTTTCTTTGTATTGTGTAAAGTTTAGATAGAATGTGCATCAGCAAAGAGATATGACAGTATTCCCTCAAGATTTCAGTTCATGTTGACGAAATGAGGTTACTTGAAGAGTGTTATATCTTGTAATTAAAATTCAAAATCATGCTTTAAAAGTTGAAAACAACTTTAATAGTATATAGTTTTGCCTTCTGAAGTGATTCGAACAATAAGTTTTCCCAAAATTATCATAGGCATTCATAAAACAAGAAATGAATTTCGACATATGACGCGGTGAAAGGCAAAGTGGTGTAAGTCACATTTTCAACTTTTTTTATTTGAGGTCAAATATGTAATCTCCGTGTTCAATTTATGGTGGAATTGCAAATAATTATTATTTGCAATAGTATAATAATTATTATGAATTATAATTTGTTCAATTTATAGTGGAATTTTTTGTAGTTTTTACTGTAAAACTCTTTTGACTTACACCACTTGACTTGCTGACTTACACCACTTTTCCTTTCACCGCCTCATATATCTTCTTTAGCTCTTCCTGAAAATATGGCTATTTTGAGATGTAACACTGTTCTAGCAGAGGGGCGATATAATAAACATAATTAAAAAAATCAAGAATATGTGATTATATAAAATTGAAAGAATATTTTTTAATGACATAATTCATCTTGATGTAAGTTTACTTGAGACTATCCGTGACTTTTTAAAATTTTTTTAGAGACCCACAATTTGCGCACCACTCTACTATAGGACTACAATAAAAATCTCTAATGAGAGCTTTGTTTTATTAATGAGAGACTTGCGATGGATTGTCAGAACACAAATGTCTGATATCAGGTTTAACAAGTGCGCGCGCGAGAATAGCTAATTCATCCTCAGGAACGAGTTAATCGATCTGTGTCATAATTTGCCGGGCATCAGAGTCATTAATTGAACTTAATATTTATTTTGTGTGGGCCCAAATGATAGTTTTTTGTTTATTCACAAAAAAGTCTCGCCGCATCCTTGGCTGATCTCACGGCATACTTTAATTGCCACTGCACACCGGTTGGGAACATAGGCGTAGCGTGCTTCTAACTTTTTTTTTTTTGAAGGTGAGAGACACGAATTGAATTCATTTAGGGCCCTCCTCAGCGCATTGACAGCTGGAAGGTCCTGAAAATATGAAATATCATTAATTTTTGAAATTGAATAACAATAGAATTGATGTTTGAGTAGTATTCAAAAGTTATACAACGAGAAAAGCAAATATAATATAAATAAAATGAGAAAAAAAATAGCATAGAACTTTTGTTATGGATAATATCATCGTTAAAAATTATTTTAAGGCTAGAGACATAATCGGAATCTTCAGTTTCACAGTTTCAAAAAGCCGAAAAAACCAACTTTCTTAAAAGTTTTCTATAATTTTCCGATTTTAAGTGATCTTCTAATAACGGTTTAATTTATTTCAAGTTAAGTTGGGGGGGGGGGGGGGGGCACGTGACCCCGTTTTTTTCACGTATATTCTTTTAATTTTTGCAGGAACAGTTTTTACCAGCTTTTAATAGTCTGGTTATACAGCTTTTGCAAATTATTCTCGGCTTGTGGTAAATTATCCGTATATTTAAGATTAAAGTGCAATGTTAAATACCACCAAAATCTTATTTTCATTTTTTAATACAGATTATCGAATTTAAAATACAGTCACAGTAATATTACTTGTTATTGCTCAGAGAACAATTTTGAGTAAGACATTAACTAAGGCATGAGAAGTTCTATCAAAAACACAGCAAATAATTATATTGGACTAAAGAACATGAAATTTAATGTAATCAGAACAAAAAACATGAAATATATCTTCGATTCTTATCAACAAAGACACATTTTAGTCTGTAATTATAAATTCAAATGCATTGCGAAGATTTCTGATATAAAGCAAATTAATTAAGTGACCTTAAATAGTTAATGACCTTAATTAATTAAAGTTATTAATAAGCTTAATTAATCAAAGCCATTAAAATCATATATTTAAATAGTTAGTGACCTTAATTAATAAAAGTAAAAAAAAGCGATTCTCATCATGTATTATGAATTTCAATCAAAATGTTTGAAAATCTGCAGATTTTCAGAGCTTTTTGATGAAACTTAAGGCTGCTTTGTACTAACCCTATTGGATTCTCTCACCCTAATGTTAACCTATGGAGAAAATTTGTCTACAATTTACAGCTACATAAATGGTGATAATCCCATAAAAATTGTATGATCAGATAGTCTGAACTTTTCTGCACTTTGCAACGGGATTCATTTTGTAAATTTCGTCCACCAAAGGAATTTAGGAGCGTTTAAAATGCACCAGATTTTTACCCCGTTAAATTTAAATTTTAAAATATTATTTGCATTTTTAAACGAATAATGCCCCAAGGTGTAAAATTTCTTTCTCTATTACGGAGTACATTTTTTTTAAATCTCTAAATACAAGTCGTCAATCTGTGGACAAATTTTCTCCATAGGTCAACATTCAGAGGAGCGAATCCAATAGGGTTAGTACACACCAGCATTAAAGTATGCGAACTTTACTGAAAAAAATTAAAACGTTTTATCTGAATTTCTGTTCTAGTGAACTAAAAGTAATTTCAACCTTTATGTCTAACACGCGTATGGTATCAAAATATTTTAAAGTTGCAGATTTCCAGAGCTTTTTGATGTAACTTAAAGTATGAGAACTTTACTGGCAAAAATTTAACCTAATTTCTGGTCTAATGAACTAAAAGAAATTTCATCCTTTATGTATAACACATATTGAATCTCTATCAGTACATGCATACAATCTTTTGATGTTTATGTGATAAAAATAATGATATTTTTCTGAGAGGTTTGAAAATTTCTGCAGGGAATGAAAATCAAATGAAAAAAAAAAAAAACGAATACATCTGTTTTTTCTTTTGCATAAGCACAGTCGGAAAAGACCGCGATACGGAAGATCATTCTCTTGTTCATCGATATGATGCAACCACTTGATTGTAAAATCAATTTTCCGATATGAGCATTAGATATGTAACTTGTTTTGTTATAGATGCAATTTGTAGGAAGACACGGGTTTTTGTTGAATCTTTGATCTCAATACCGTTTCCATGAAAGCCCTCATAACAGCTGTTTAGTCAAAAGAAGAAAATTTTAGTAAAAATGTGTAGAAAAAAGTTTATTTTACGCTGCTGTGCATTATGTGAATGATATATAGCCTCTCCGTAGTTCTATATTTACTGGTTTACAGCCTAAAATGGCCTTTTTTTAGATCTATTCAAAAGGAATGCTATATGTTTTCACTTGTAAAGACCTGATTTAGAAACAACATAAATGATAAAATTGAAAAATAGCCAGAAATATTCTGAGTTAGAGTATAGTCAATAGCATGAAAATAAAGAATACAGTTTTATATTATTTTTTTATTAGATGCAATATATATATATATATATATATATATATATATATATCTGGCGATGAACATAAAACTTAATAATATAACAACCATAACTGAGTAATATAACAACCATAAATAATGAAAATGAAGGTAAATTACAAATTACTAAATTAAGAAATTATTAATGATTGTAATTAATGATAAGTTAAACTACTATATTTTTTGGACGGTAAAAAATAAATGGTAGTTGGTGTCATAAGATAAATAATAGATACAAATAATTATAGAGTAATATAACAATCATAAATAATTAAAATAAAGGTAAATTACAAATTTCTAAAATAAGTATTTATCAATGACTGTAATTAATGATAAGGTAAACTACCATATTTTTCGTACGGTGTCTCTTCTAGTCCGAAGGTAATATTAAAATAATATGAATATTTCATTGTATATAATAAATATATTGTATATATTTTATATACAGGTGGTTATCAAAATAATGGAAACACCTATCAATATTAGTGGTGTTTATGAATGTGCTTTGTATTCCTTAAAAAACAAGTCTGGTCACCGGTATTTTTTAAAATAATATAGTGTATGTATTATTCTACTGTCAGGTAGCAGTAATGAAGCTAAGGGCATCATGCTTAGGGGGGAACATAATAAAATGTCAAGCCTTGCAGACCTTTCGAAAAGGGCAAATTGTTTGAGCGCGTTTAAATTGGAGTATCTTTTACTGCAACCCCCAGGCTAATGAGTGTTTTAAGAGCTATGGTATCGAAAGTCATGATAGCATACTGAGTGCACGGTAAAACATCCTTTGCCAAACATAATAGTGGACGAATTGAAGGGCTGAGTGAAAGAGACGGACGAGGGACTGAAGCGAATTCTGACTTGAAGAAAGAAAACAACTGCAACCAAAATGACTGAAGAGCTCAGTCTGCATCTGCATGTTCCGGTATCAACCATTAGAGATAGAAGGGAACTTCACAAACAAAGCATTTACGGAAGAGTAGCTATTCCCAAACCACTTGTTATAGATACCAATACAAAATATCGTACACAATGGTGCCACAAGCGCAAATTCTGGTCGAGTAATATGCTGAAAAACGGAATTTGGTCCGATGAATCATTGTTCACATTGTTCCTCGCAACAGGACGTGCGTATGTCTGGAGAACACCTATACAAGCGTAAGATTCTGGCTGTCTCACCTTAATTGTCAATCACTGAGGTAGATCTATCAGGGTTTGGGAAGGCATCTCATGGTTTTCTTCAGGTCCTATTGTAACCCTAAAATGGAGATTGAATTGGAAGGACTAATGTCGAAATTTTAGCCCACTAGTCCATCCTATGGTGCAAACATTGTTTCTTGCAGGAGATGGCATTCTCCAGGATGATAATCCCCCTATATATACAGCGAAATCTATCAAGTATTGGTTTGAAGAGCATGAAAAAGAAGTGGCATACCTTATCTTTCCCTGTAAAATTCCCCCGACTATATATCATCCAACCACTGTGATCTGTATAAGCGTATAGAGCTAGGTAACGATATCCACCGCAGCATCTCTACGGGAACTTTCATGATTTTCCCCTGAAGAATGACTTGTGTAATCCATCTCCAAGGAGAATCAGGTAGTATTACATAACAAAGGTGATCCTGGACTGTATTAATAAAGGTTTTCATGATGTTTCTTAGTGTTTCCATTATTTTGATAATCACCTGTATATTACTTATTATATTTATTATATATATTTTTATCTTTATTACGTAAGAAATTGAAAGGATTTTTATCTACCTAACAAACTAAAAAAATTTTCTTCTTAAATTCCTCCCATAAATTTGAGGTGCGTCTTTTTGTCCTGTCTGTTTTATGGTCCAAAAAATTCGGTAAATATTAATTAATACATTTTCGGGTGATTTATAACCTGATTTTTTTTCATACACACTTTCGTTAGTTATGTAATATTTCTTTTTTTTTGTCCCTACAGTAATATAGTTTTCACTGGTATATCTATTATTAATGTTGTTCAGTTTTCTCATCAGCTATTGTTGTCAGTGAAAGATTTTTTTTATTAAAAAAAGATCTAATTTTGTTATATAGGAGTTCTAGTAGTTCCCTGTTGCTTTTCTCTCTCTCGCACCTGATTTTGGCTGACGATGGCTGAATGGCTAGGGCTCTGGTTTTCGGTACCAGAGTCTGTGGGTTCGCATCCCACTCTTTGCATGGACATTTGTAGCCGTTCAGAATCGGCTTTAGGCAGTAGGTCCCGGTCTAATTAGCCCTCGTGTAGCAAAAATTGACCATAGCGCTCCAAACCAAACCAATCCCAACCTCTCTCGCACATATATATGTACAGGACACAAAGATTTGGGGTTAGAAAACTCTATCAGTGCAGAAAATTCTATCAAGCCCTTAAAACACGTCTGACAAGAGCGGAAGTCAAACCTTATGGCAATGGAAATGCATGCCAAAACCCGAAGCGCCAGAATATTTAAATGGTGCGAGGAAATCACATAATATGAAATATACATCTTAAGGCTCCGTAAGTACTCCGTAATAGAGAAAGAAATTTTACATCTTGGGGCATTTTTAATTTATTTTAGAAATATATCATTATTTTTAGGACATAAACATCAAAAGATGGACTGCATGTACTGATATAGATTCAATACTTATACATAAAGGATGAAATTTCCTTTAGTTCATTAGACCAGAAATTAGGTTAAAATGTTTTAATTTTTGCCGAAAATGATCTCATACTTTGGGTTACATCAAAAAGCTCTGAAAATATGCAACTTTTAAAACATTTTGATATCATACGAGTTTCCGATATAAAGGTTGAAATTACTTTTAGTTCACTAGAACATAAATTAGGTTAAAATGCTTTAGTTTTTGCGAGTAATGGTCTCATACTTTAGGTTACATCAAGAAGCTCTGAAAATATGTAACTTTTAAAGCATTTTGATATCATACGCGTTTTATATATAAAGGTTGAAATTACTTATAGTTCATTAGACCAGAAATTAGGCTAAAATGCTTTAATTTTTGCCAGTAATGGTCTCATACTTTAGGTTACATCAAAAAGCTCTGAAAATATGTAACTTTTAAAACATTTTGATATCATACGAGTTTTAGATATAAAGGTTGAAATTACTTTCAGTTCACTAGAACAGAAATTAAGATAAAACGTTTCAATTTTTGCCAGTAAAGCTCTCATACTTTAAACCTGCTGTGTACTAACCTTATTGGATTCGCTCACCTTAATGTTAACCCCTGGAGAAAATTTGCCCAAGGATTGCGACTTGGAATTAGAGATTTTTCTTTTAAAAAATTGTTCTCCATAATAGAGAAAGAAATTGTACACCTTGGAGCATTTTTCGTTTAAAAAAATGCAAATACTATTTTAAAATTTAAATTATTCGGAGAGAAAAATCTGGTCTAGTGTGTTTTAAACGCTCCTCAATTCCTTTGGTGGACGCAATTTACAAAATGAATCCTGTTGCAAGGTGCAGAATAGTTCAGGTTATCTGAAAATACCATTTATTATTGGATTATCAGCATTTATGTAGCTGTAAATAGTAGACACATTTTCTCCATAGGTTAACACTAAGGTGAGCAAATCCAATAGGTTTAGTACACAGCAGCCTTAAAGCCTTTCACAAAACACACATATTTCTGTGGAAACTACTGCAGACGAAGTTTTACTGTGTATAACTGATGCATACTGAATACAGTATCGTTATATTGGCTTCGTATTTGAAAATACACATTTGAAAATCCTTACCAGTTAATATATAACCAAGAGTTTTAAAGTGGAAGGAACAGTTAGGATTATTCTATTGTTGGAACATAATTTTACTTTTGCAAACAAGATTACGCCATTTTTCCTTTAGTTCTCCCCTGGTGACTTTTTAAAAAATTTTTGTTTTTCATTAGAATTTTAAAGGTTATTTTGTTTGGGCAAACTGAATAAACATGCGTTGAATTCGGTTTTTTAGGTGTCTCCTCAAAATTACAACAAAGAAAATATCCAAGAATATGCAAAATTTACAAACGCATTACCGTAAGTGGAAACATTACAACCTCACACCTTAACATCTTCTGCATTAAAATATTGAGTCAAAATTTACTATTCACTGAGATGGAAATAAAAAAAGCAAAAAAAAATCCTTTCTATGGATTTTTTTTACTCGGTAGAACTGACAAACGCTCATAAATTCTGAAACATATATATGCATAGTCTCTGACGGGAACGTCGAAATATTTCATTGAAGCCGCAAAAACCATTTTCTATGGTAAATTGGGTTTTCGTCGCAAACGGAGAAATGTGTCTGAAATCTGATGTATTTGAATTTGAAACAAACAGATTCGCGCACACGGTAAAATTTATCTTTCGAAGTGCCGGAAAAATTCACAAAATCCATTTGTTAGTAACTGTGTTTGCACATATGCACATATTTGTATGATTCCTTATTTCTATTCTAAATTTTTTGATAGTAAGTACCATAGAAAAATGATTTTTTGTATTTAAGCTTAAAATATGCATACATACATGAATGCATTGCATGTTATATGGAATATATATATATATATATATATATATATATATATATATATATATATATATATATATATATATATATATATATAATGTCATGTCCTGAAATTAATTTAGTTGAAATTAAATAATTAACAGAAAAACGAAATAGTTAACGAAAAATTAAATGGATGGCAGCACCAATCTGGTCACCTCCAACATTTAAGCTGGCTTATATAAGAATCACGCGATTTGTATTGTATAACAGTAAACTTCATGCTACGGGATTTTCAGAATTGATTGCTGATCAGGATTGGCTTCATGGGGTAAAGACGTTTGTAAAGTCGAAAATTTATGATTAGCCATTATGAGCTGAGGTTTCCCTGTAGAATTCGAAGACAATAAAGAACCATTCATGTAATGAGTATAGTATTCTTCCAGTGTCCAGACACGACTGCAACATGAAGAATTAAATCATCTAAACGACCAGTAGGGGACGCCTCATGTATATAATTTTTTCATACTAAACAGAGATACTTGTTTATAGTTGCAAATGATCCAAGATTCAAGAATGCTGAGATAAAAATAAAAATCATGGCTAATTCGCTGCAAATGTAGAGAGAAATTTTCGGAAAATCCCAGAGTTTATCGGCAAATGAAGTTTTTGTTTGGTTTTTATTCGAAGTTCCCAAATTACTCTCTACTTCTCAGAAACATGCTATCCTTATATTAAAAGAATCCTTAATTTACGGTGTTAATTATAAATACACGCACATACTCATGAAAAATGTTTTATGTAATTTTTTGTACAGACATAAGCAAAATTTACTATTATTACTTTCGGAACCGGAAAAGTTTTTCCACATTAGCAACATCTTTAAAATTACAAAGCTAATAACTTTCGTTTAGGGGAAAGTATGTTGCTTTTCTTTGCCTTCTTCAGCTCTTACATTGGTAAAAGTGAGATAAGTAAAGATGAAAAGGAAAAGTTTGGAGGAAAAATCCATTTATGCTTTATTATTGCAATTTTTTTTGTTTCTCTCTTAAGCCGTCGATGAGATTTGTAATAGTTCTTTGGGTAATCAGTTCAATTTAACTTCACTTTTACAATCATATCTCTTTGGACAATTTCCCGAGATCTATGGCTGGAATTAGGGGCTTTTGTCACAAAACAATCATAATATTTGTTGTACAAAATTTGTGAGGTCGGTCTTTATTTATAGGTATGTTGTCATAACCTGTTAGAATCAGAGAGGCAACTGCGTTAAGTTTAAGAGTTCCTTGGACCCGGAAAATAAACATTTATTTACTGTAAGTGAAACACATACAAGCTATAACAGAGATACACACGGACTGACTGACAGAAAGAAAAGATCATGACATGTAATTTTAAACTTGTACAGGATCCCAGAAAGAGACAATAGGTACTTTTAAAAAGACTCCAATAGATATCTTTGATACGAGCACAAATCAGAGAAAAGGGAAAGAACTAAGATCAGACGTTGTCGTCTGCGACTACATTGCTAACATAACCTCCTGTTAGGTCTATTACTTAGAGAAAGTAATTCTTCTAGATGTTTCTAACTAACGCAAACCAAAGGCGTTGCCGATGAAAAGGAGGTAAGTGGCGAAATTTCCGAAAAGTATTTTTTCACTGATACAAGGATTTGTTCCAAGGCTAATAATGGCATGGGAAGGAGGTAAGTGTCAAAAAGTTTGACACTTACCTCCTTTTCAATGGCAACGCTTCAATTCTTATTTTTTCATCAAATTCCAACGCTTAGCCAACAAACTGTCTCTGCTTTCACAGAGTTATGCACTCAATTACCAAAATAGATAGCTAGGTTGATGGGTTGCTTGAGAGCAGTACGATCAATTTTGCTACAAAAGAGCTCATTAGACCAGGGCGTACAGTTTAAAGCTGATTCCGAACGGCTACAAACTTGAATGCCAATAGGGGGACTCAAACCCCCTAGACCTGGGACCGAATGCCGAGCTCTAGCTATTCAGCCATCGCCCGCCCATGAATCCGGGAAACACTTTATGAATCCAGTAGAATGGTTACGGTTTTATTGTCCTTTGATAATTTATCACGTGTTGTACATGATCATTGCTTTTAGATAATATATTTTTCAGATTTTTGTACCTTTTATTGGATTATATTAATTACTTCGAAATACTGTTTTACATAACCTTTTTCGTGTTTCTCTTTATCAGTAAAATATATGGTTGGTGCAGATTGCCCCTCGGTTGACCTTCTGCCATAAAATCTAACCCAACCAACCACTACAATGGTATGGGCGCAGTAGCCCAGTTGGCAACAACAGCGTTCCGAATATAGGGATCTGAAAGTCACTGGTTCGACGCTCGTCGCTGACGAATCTACTGCCGTGTACACTAATGGCGGCTGGTGCACGTAAAATCTGTCGTAGCTGCAATGTCCTACAAATTCTCAAATTTACTTCAGGAGGTGCGGAGTCAAGGGCTCTAGTATCGTCACTTGACTCAATTCAAAATTACGGGACTGGTCCTTTGGCCAAGTAAGACTCCGACCCTTGTGGTGCCAGTCAGAAGAGGAGCCGCACCTTCCTTGCCCATAGCCTTCGGAACTTGAAGTGATGTTGCTGTCGGTCAAGTGGCATGAGCAACAACAGCTACAATGATATATTGAATCAAAAAATACTAAATTAAAAAAATTCGGAGCATTCGTTGACATGAACGAAAAGGGATCATTTCATATTTATTGTATCTAAACATTGCGATAAAATTCTGTTCCTAGAAACTTCTAATCGATTGCAGTTGATATTCATTTTAGATTTCAGTTTTCGTCTCCAAGTTTTTAAAATCTCCGTTGTCATGTTAGAAAGTCTTTAATATTCTTCCCCATTACAGTGTTATTTATTCAATGGTCTGAAATCATTATTTATGTTCTTAGGACACAAACATTCCATGAATTAGTAACGATGACATAATGATTCACTGGAAACTGTTGGAAAATGCAAACGGGATCATATGATTTCTTAATATCTACAATAGAATAAAATGGGTGCAAAAAATTAATTATGTTAAAGATATTAAGAACTTGTTTATTCCCGTTAAAGTTATAACTATAAATAAAGTTATTATTCGTAAGATTTAATTGATACCAGTTGATATTTAATCTTGGTGTTAATTTTGGTCTACAAAATATCTGATATTATAGTACTATAATATCATCTATACTGCTATTTCCATATTATAGTCTCTAAAATATCTGTTGTTATGTTAATAAGTCTTTAATTATACCATTCATTCAATGAGTCGAAGATATAATACAAATTTTAAGGATATAAAAATTCAGTTAATTAGTAACAACGATATAATAAACTATAAATTCAAGTTCCCAGTTTCTAAAAATCTACTTATAAAAACGTTATCTAAAGAGGAACTGCAATATATATTTAATGACAATTTATAAATACGCACCACAGATTCCTTTATTTTCGCATTTTCTTAAAAATATATAAACCGAAACTTTATCATCGTAAAAGATCAATGAAACAGAAGCATTGCAATGTTTAATTGAAAGTACCTCGCTCAGAGTAACCGCTTCCTCGATTGATGTACAGATATAAAAACGCTATTTTTCTTATCATCTTTTAATCGCTGCCAGTCAATATTTAGTTTTGGTCTCCAAGTCTCTAAAATCTCTGTTGTTATGTTAATCAGTTTTTAATTACCTCATGCATTCAGTGAGTTGAAGATATAATATATATTTTAAGGAAACAAAAATTCAAGAAGAAAAATTCTTGAATTTTTCTAAAAGTCTACTTATAAAAACGTTTTTATTCGTATCATCTTTTAATCGATGTCAGTTAATATTTAGTTTTGGTGCTAATTTTGGTCTGCAAGTCTCTAAAATCTCTGTTAATAAATCTTTAATTATCTCATGCATTCAGTGAGTTGAAGACATAATATATATCGGGAGGAAACAATCAGTAAATTCGTATCAACTATATAATGAACTTTAAATTCAAGTTCCCAGTTTCTAAAAGTCAAGTTATAAAAACGCTTTTATTCGTATCATCTTTTAATCGATGCCAGTTGATATTTAGTTTTGGTGTCAGTTTTGGTCTCCAAGTCTCTAAAATCTCTGTTGTTGTGTTAATAAGTCTTTCATTACACCACGTATTCAATGAGTTGAAGACATAATATATATTTTAAGGAAACAAGAATTCCGTAAATTCGTATTTATCTTTAAATCCAAGTTCCCAGTTTCTAAAAATCAACTTAATATAAACATTATCTGAAAAGGAACTCTGATATATATTTAATGACATTTTATAAATACGCACCACAAATTCCTTTTTTTTGTCGCATTTGTTTAAAAATATATAAATTGAAACTTTATCATCGTGAAAGATCAATGAAACAGAAGCATTGCAGTGTTTAATTGAGTGCGCCTCTCTCAAAGTAATCGCTTCCCGGATTGATATACAGAGATGAATTTAAACTGTAACTCATAAATGAAATATGCTCGAAACAGGGCTAGATATCTGCAGGGATGGGGGTGAATATTAGAAGCACGAGCGTTCCGAATATTTCTGTTTAATGGGTTTTAGCGAACTTCGGGATCGATGCGCTGTAAATGTGTTTGTCTTTCAATACACAAATAACATGCATGATGTTTATAGCATTTGGATATTACGCATCCAAGTTATTAGAATAGAGGGATATTTAGTCTATATTTAGTGCTTTATATAGATGTATAAAACTTTTCAGATTGGGAACTAATTTATTGCGGGAATTTTTACCTTGTATATTGCCGCTGTGGAATGATTCTGTTTCGTTCATTAATTCGAATATTTAGCGATAGTAAATCATTTTGGAATTTAAATTTATTTTGAAAATCTTGTTCTTGCTATCACAATTTTTAACAATCCAGTTAATTAAGCTCTGATTTGTTTCCGTTAATGCAGTCTAATAATAAATTAAAATACCACTAAGTCTTTTTAACTGTACCGGATTTTTCAGACCATAAGACGCACCCGGGCTGTAAGACGTACCTCAAATTTATGGCAGGATTTATAGAAAAGAATATTTTGTTAATTATATAAAGATATTTTCATTTTCTTATTTAACCTTTTGCTTACGGGACCCATTTTTTTGATTCCCTCTTTAGAACGAGAAATTTCATAACCGCTTTGTAAGAACAGACATTAAGAGGGTTATATATATATATATATATATATATATCCTAAATTCGTTTGGTGGACGACATTTATAAAATGAATCCAGTTGCAAGGTGCAGAAAATTTCAGGCTATCTGAAAATACCATTTTTATTGGATTATCAGCATTTATGTAGCTGAAAATAATAGACACATTTTCTTCATAGGTTTAAATTGAGGAAAGTTAGTCCAATAGGATTAGTATACAGCTGGCTTAAATCTGAATATTTAGCTGTTGATTCGAGCCTGGTGGTTTTACATATAGTTTGTTTTCCGGCTCTTGTCTTGTGTTTGGCGCAGGTTGTCCTCTTTGGACCTTGCGCCATCAAACCCCAAACAACCAACTATCTTCATAAGAATGAAATAATATTAATTTCCTATTTACCAATATATATATCTGTAAAAAGAAAAGCTGGTAGAGTAATTTTCAGTGAAATATAAAACTCGTATAATAAGTTGTTGTCAGACATGTGTACCTCTTCGCGAACGTCATTTCATTAACATCTAGCTGTTATAGAAATTATTTTTAATACTCTATTAAATAGTGAAAAATCAGTTGAACAAGCTTTTTAAGGCATGTATTATATCTGCTTACGTTGAAATGGCTGTTTTGGGGCAAAATTCATAATTTTTTTTATTGCTCTATTTCAAAGGCCAATCTTTTAGGATTCTAAAACTGCTTTTCTTTCGTACGATCGTTGGATGAGAACTTATGGCCAATTTAATAAACCGGAAGCGGTATTGAAAGACCGGAAGTAGCATCTTTATAAATGCATTTTTCAGTTACTTTTGTATGTGATAAAGCTAATAATTTAAAAAGTTTTCAAAACATTTCAAAGAAATTTTGCAATAGTGTTTTAACCGAAACACTATTCTTTGACCTAAAAGCTAAGCTATCTTTTGACTAAAAGCTAAGCTTTATGTTTTAATTTAATTATTCTACAGCTACTTTACTTAAAAAAAGATAATTTTAAAAAATCTTATATCTATCTTTCTTTAACTATCTTTTGATTAAAAGCTAAGCTTTATGTTTTAATTTAATCATTCTACAGCTACTTTACTTAAAAAAAGATAATTAAAAAAAAATCTTAAATCTATCTTTCTTTAACTATCTTTTGACCTACAAGCTAAGCTTATGTGTAAATTTAATCATTCTATAGGTACTTTACTTAAAAAAAGATAATTAAAAAAAATCAGGGTTTTTTCAGCTTTTTTGGTATATTTGATTGATTTTTGGAAATATTCTAAAACTTTTACTTTTGAACACAGGCAAGTGTCATAGTGGCGTGGGAAAATGAAAATTATAAATCTATAAATAATTTTCAAATTAGCAGTTTAGAATTTTATATGATTTACTGCTAATTTGAGTTTCGTGCAGCATTAATATTAAACTATGAATAGGAAACTAATAAAACTACACTCATATGTATATTTCATGGTACTTTACAATTTAAAACCAGAAAAATGTGCAATTCTGGAAAACTTTTATTTCAGTGGGAAAATTATGCAAATAATTGTGATAATTTTTGAAGCTTTCTAATTTTATTCTCAATTTTTATTTTAAATAATATTTATTATAATTTATTTGGTTTTACATTAAAGGAAAATATATTGCAATTGTATTCTGACCATTAATTATTTTTTGTAAGTATTTATCTCAATTTTATGATGCGCACAGCACTCTATGATTTTTCACCAGTTAATCATATAAAATTTTAAACTGCTAATTTGAAAATTATTTATAGATTTATAATTTCCATTTTTATATATATGACATATTTAAAGATATGCACTTTATATATGTAAAGGAATTTTTTTTTCTAATATTGAGTATTTGTGGTTATAATTAGACCATATTTATAGTCATTTCGTCAAACTTCAAGGTCCTGTGCACCCTCAACTTCAGAACACAGATAAAGCATCACATTAGTATATAATATATAGGAAATTAAAATATATTCAGTTGAATGGAGGGTAAGGTCTCTGTCATAAGCACTCAATTGTACTAGACATTTATAAAATAATTCCCTTTATTTTAAAAAGTTATGAAACATTTACAAAAATTATACTTGTTTTCATGATTTTATATCACATTTGAACTAAAAATATATCTGTTTCATCAGAGCTGTATATTTTTGAAAAAAAATGTTCCGAACGTGGGCAGTTACCTTAAAAGCAAAATAAATTAAATGTAAAACTAGCACACGGTCCCATTCTTTACACAGTTTCCTTCTCGTGAGTTGGCAACACTGAAAACGCCATTTTACCTGTCTCGTTTTACTGTGTAGGCGTTTTCTTTTCCTAATTATTAAGTGCTGAATTTGTTTTTGTCTTTTTAATTCTTGGAAGGAATTTAATTTTCAGATCCGTACTTTTTAATCCCTGTTTTTCTTTAATTTTTAAACAATACATAGTGTAAAAGCTTTAAAATACAATCTAGATTATCTCGACATGTGTTTGCCTTAAGAAAAAAAAGATTATCTCTTTGTAAAGACAACTAAAATATAAACCATTAAATCTAACTCTACTGCCAAATGAAACCTTAAAGGTGTATCTATTTTAATTAACAACACTGTTAATAGCCACACAGCCAATTATTTTCATATGACTTATCTGTATTAATTCAGTTTTTTATGTTTATGCTTAAAAGGGAGAAAATAGTTCTTATATATATATATATATATATATATATATACAGTGAAATCTCGATCTATCGTTTTTCAAGGGACCGACTAAACTGAACGATAAATGCGGGTAAACGATAGATGCGGGAACATAACAAAGCAATATGATCATCGGGGCTGGATGAAATAAACGACACATACGGGAAAACGATGATTCGGAGAACGATCGATCGAGATTCTACTGTATATATATATATATATATATATATATATATATATATATATATATATATATATATATATATATATATATATATATATGTATATTTGTATATATGTATATTTGTATATATATATATATATATATATCTATATATATGTATATATATATATATATATATATATGTATATATGTATATATATATGTATATATATATATATGTATATATATGTATATATATATATATATGTATATATGTATATATATATATATGTATATATATATATATATATATATATATATATATATATATATATATATATATATATATATATATATATATATATATATATATATATATATATATATGTATGTGTATATATGTATATATAAATATATGTATATATATGTGTATATATATATATATATATATATATATATATATATATATATATATATATATATATATATATATATATATATATATATATATATATATATATATATATATATACAGTCGAACCAGCAAACCCGGTATATAACGAACTCACGGATACAACGAGCGAAAATTTTGGCCTCGCCGTTTTCCTATTGTATTTAATGCTAATTTATCCTTTTATAGAGAACCTCCGAAATCTTAAGAATCGGCTATAACGAACCTTTTTTTCAGTCGTTACTGAATTATTTTTATTTTTAAACTTTTTAAGAATGTTGAAGATATAACGAATGTGGAAGAAGCAAAGAATGTTGAAGAAGATGATGATGAAGATTTACCTATCGCGATGTGGATAGAAAAGCACAAAATTTCATCATTCTCAGATTGTGACATGCAATTGTTCGAAACATGTGATGATGAAGTCATTGCATGTGAAAATCCGACTGATGAAGATATTGTGGAAGAAATTAAAATGAATCATTCTGAAATCGAAGATTCTGCTTATGATGCTGATGAAGAGGAGCACATAAAGGACGAAATCCCCACCATTTCAGATGCTACAGCAGCGATGCTTGTAATTAATAAGTTTTTGTGTACCCAAACAGTGGAAGGAAAAGTGTTGGAGTCATTTTATGTTAGACAAAGAAATTCAGAAAATGTTTTTTAAATCGGCATCACGTCAGCAGAAGATTACCGATTATTTCTGTATCAAAACAGTGAGCAACAATGAAAGGTAAATGAATTTATTTCCATATGTCTTCATTTTTAATTAATTTAATTAGTGTTGTGTCAGTTTAATGTAATCGATTTTGGTCAATTTAATTTATTAATGATCCTTTTTAATAGATTTTATCATTTTTCCCCATACATCAATATTTAATACACAGAGAAACTATTGAGTTATACATTTTGTTAACTCTAACATTTTTCTTAACGGTTCGGATATAGTGAACCACCGAATATAGCGATCAAAACCTTTGGTCCCTTGAAGTTCGTTATAATGGGGTTCGACTGTATATATATATATATATATATATATATATATATATATATATATATATATATATATATATATATATATATAAATTGGCTTCTAGAAAATGCAACTTTATAAAATACAGTTGCAAATTCGCTTTGTTCATAATTATTTCCTTTTAGTTTTATATTTTGCAACCGATAACAATTTGAAAACAATTTTTTTTTTTGTCAAAGAATGTTCTTTATTTGTAATGTTATTCCAGGAATCTTGAGTTTTGCAAAGAACAAAAGATATTGTATTAAATTATTTTCTTTATGTATCACGTTTCATTATATATATATATTTCCCGTATGTTTCATTGGGAATGACTGTATTTTAAATCCTTTATAATTTAATAACCTTGCTTTATGATTCTTTTTTGTCATATAATCCTTATTTTTTAATTATTTATTTTGTTTAAAACATTTAAATGAAATTAAACATATAAAATGCCCATTCTTAAAAAATTGTGCCATCTAGTAATGTAGTTTAAATACAGATCCTGATAGAATTATAATTAAAATTCATCAAATATAAAAACACAAATAAACGTACAATGTAAACGTTAACAAAAATAAAAATCTGCAGGTAATTCTTCACAGTATTATTTGATCAATAATAAAAATGATATTTTTGTCTAGGAAAATACAATGCTATATTGTTATCTGTAGGTATCCGAATAATTTGAAAACTTTGATATACAAAGAAAATAGTAGGACTTTGCAGTTAAAAACGATATATATTTGAATATTTGAAATCAGCATTTCAAAAAGACATGTTACATAATCTTGTATCTGCCGAAACTTGTCTTTTAATAGTACACATATCATAAAACATGCATATAGGTGTTGATACGTATTTATTTATTTTTCAATTTTCTGAATGTTATCATTTTTATCCTTTTTCATCTCTCGAGTTTATTGCGAATTCTTTTATCTGACGACGTTTAACTCAAAACGTCCACGTCAAAACATTTATAATTTTACTTGGTTCGTGCTTTTAAACAGACGGCACCTGTGTTTTGTTTTTCCTTTCTGAATATGTCATGAATGAGGAAATTATAAATAAATATCTTTGAGAAGAGGAAAATGGATTTTAAATACGGTCAACGTTTCTTAAATTCAGTTGTCATATCTAGACAGATCATTTTCTATATATTTAGAAATTCACAGAATCTTGTTATTTAAATCGTACTACATTACACTTTTGTCTGTTCTTACCTTTCATTCATAAATGAGGAAATTATAGATAAATGTCTTTGAGAGAATGGATTTTAAATACGCGCAATGTGTTATAATTTGAGTTGTCATATCTAGACAGATTATATCCAGATAAATTTAGAAATTCTCAGAATCGTATTCCTTAAGGCATACTTTACTATAGTTCAGTCAGGTCTTACGTTTCAGTTTTAAATCATATATTTATTTTGTTAAATGGATCAACTAATTATAGAAGAAATAAATATATTCGAACAGGATATATATGTCATTACTGCAATAGTTATGACATAAATTGTGTCATTTCATATTAGTTCTTTTTATTTTTAATAAATTTTTCCGCTTCACATAAATCCAAATTTTTGTGCAATAAATGTTGTTAAATTGTTTGATAAATAAATAAATATATTCAGATAGGATAAAGCGAAATAAAATGAAGTGGAAATAAATGGATTGAAAATAATAAATCATTATTGCAATATTTATGATGGAAATGTTACCATTTCATTTCCGTTCTTTCCGTTTTCAAGCATTTTTTAAGAAATCCAAATTTTTGTGATTAAAGCAATCATAAATATTTTATCTACAAATCTAAGAAAAAGCTCTTTATTAACTGAAAATATAATAGAATCTGAAGTACATTGTAAGAATTAGAGAATATTTGGAAAATGTTAATATTTCACTTGAATTAATTATCATACATAATATATTCCGTAAACTAGACTTACCACACTTTAAAGTCAATATATTCTGTTTTCCTTTTAAATAATAAATAACAGTCGCTATAAACGCTTTGATGAATTATTGTGGATTTATATTTAATAGAGAAGTATATGTAGTAAATCATTTAATGTCATACTCTAATGGTTATTTTCTCTGAGTTAGAATAGAAATAGAAAAAGGCTTATTTATAATTCAGTTTATAGCGTTAAAAATTATAAATTTCTTTAGACTGAAGAAACCTTTAAAAGAATAAAATGAAATCTTAAATAAATAGGTTTTTATGCAGATAATTATTCTAATATAAATTATATAAACTGATAAGTTTTAATATTATATTTAAAAAGATAATTGTTGATTATTTCTACATTTGAGATACTGACAGATACATGATTGCAATTGAGGGGTGTAGAATCTCTCTGTGAGACTTTTTTATTTCGGTAAAGGGCAACAATCTATATGTTATGCAATTTTGACGATATAAATTCAAAATTAACTTTAGAAAAAAATCAACGCTGTTTATCATTTGATGGCCATTTATCAAAAATTTTCGTTTTTAACAGATTGAATTTCTATAAGAATGATTCCTTCAATAAGTTTTGAAAAAAAAAATGGAGATTGCTAGTTTTGATCATATACCACTCAATTTTTAGGAAACGTTGTCTACTTTGTGAACAACATCTTTACGCTGATAGTTATTAACTCCTAGTTCGAAAATAAGTAGAAATCGGTTCATTTATTATTTAATTTATAGCGTTAAAAATTATAAATTTCTTTAGACTGATACCTTTAAAAGAATAAAATAAAAGGTTAAGTAAATGGGTTTTAATGTAGAAAATAATCTAATATGACTTAAAACTTATAACATTTTTAATATTAAATTAAAAAAATAATCGTTGATTATTTCTACGTTTGAGAAACTGACAGAAACACGATTACAGTTAAATGGTGTAGGTTCAAAAATAGCAAACTCCCTCAATTTTTTTGTTTCGGTGTAGAGCAAAGATCTATATGTTACGCATTTTTGAAGATATAAACGTGAAATTAAATTTAGAAAAAATTCTCCTTTGTTTTTTATCTGGTGGCTATTTTTCAAAAATTTTAGTTTTAACTTATAGATTTTCAATAAGAATGATTCCTTGAATTAGTTTTAGAAATAAAATAGAGATTGCTCGTTTTGATCCTATACCACTCAATTTTTAGGAAACGTTGTCTACTTTTTGCGCGACAAATTATTTGATCTTATTTGTCGTTTATATTTATTTTATTCTTTGAGAGTTATTTTTGGCAAACGAAGAACAAACGAAAGAACATTTGCTGTTTGCAACGAATGAGAAATTCTCTTTTGCTGTCTTTTGGGACTAAGCCGAAACTATGTAAAAAAAAAAGAAACCCAAATTTTCATCACTTTAATTTTCGTTTTTAACTGATTAAATTTCTATAAGAATGATTCCTTGAATTAGTTTTGGAAAAAAAGAAGTTTGCTAGTTTTGATCCTATACAACTCAGTTTTTAAGAAATGATGTCTACTTTTCGTACCACATACTGTACGCGAATCATTATTTTCTCTGCGTTAGAAAACAAGTACAAAGCGGTTAATTTATCATTCAATTTACAACGTTAAAATTTTTTGATTTCTTTAGACTGAAACCTTTAAAAGCATAAAATAAAAAGTTAAGTAAATGGGTTTTTATGTTGCTAAGTAATATAATATGAATTAAAAAAACTTATAACAGTTTTAATATGATATTTAAAAAAATAATCGTTGATTATTTTCTAAAAAAAGAAAAAGATTTTATCTTTCCCTTTTTTTAAGATATATATCAGACATTTGAAAAAAATGTATTATTCTTAAATTCGGATAGTTTCTTTTTTTTCTTTTTGAAAAGTAATGAAATATTCTTTTTAAAAAAGACATTAGATACTTTTGTTTTGAAAACTCATAACATAAAAATATCACGGAAATAAAAATAGTTATTTTTATATTGATATTCCCAATGTTATTTTTAGGGAATTTTTTTTTCCACATTATCGGTAATTATGTTATGATTACTTTTTGCAAGCGATAAGGAACATGTCCATATGATTGGTCTTATAACTGTTGTATTCCCACTTTCATAATTAATTACTCCTCCTGCCTTTGTATTTTTTATGCCGTCATATTTAAACAGTTATGTATCTTTTATCACTGAAGTTCCATATTAATTAAATGTGCTATAAAAGATATATATTATTATAACAGGACATTAAGATATTTACAGCAATAATTCTTAATATTCGTATAGAAATACACCCGAGAAATATTTCAAAAAGCTTAAATATTTTTTCTTAATATAATTACTTATTTCTGTGTATTTTCTCTGATTTAATGAGTCTGGGAAAAAAAGTATTTAGATGAAATTATCAGCCATATATTTAAAAAGAAATTTAATCTTTTTAGTTTCACTGCGTATTTCTAGCATTATTTTCCCGGTTATTTTTCTTTGTGTAGTTAGATAAATATTTATATTTTACTTAAATATAATAAACATGTTTCTATAGAGAACCTATATTTTTCAATGTTAAACTTCTGAGTTTTTTTCAAATTTTTGTTTTACATGTTCATCAAAGATTTAACAAACGTATTAAAAAATGTCTTATGCTTTACAAAATCACTTAAAATCGCAATCTCTTTCTTTAATATTATTTCTATATTACAAACTACTTTCTTTTGCAAAATTTCAAGCGTAACTTAATAATTATACAGTGTAAAATGTGATATTTTTGAAAAAAAAGTCTCATGAAAGAAGTTGAATCATAGTAATATTTTTTGTAACGAGAGAATTACACTTCTTTGAAGAGAACTTAGAGAGATTTAAATCTTGTAAGTTTAAACAATGGAATATGCAGGATGCACTTCAAGTCCCACTATATTACTTTTCTTATCACAGTTCTGGTTTCCTTGTAAAATATTGCTCATTTTAGATGACTAGATTGCGATGTTTTTTAATGAAAAGAAACACTTTTTAATATATTTCGCAAAGCCTTGCATTCGTTTTTATCATCACATAATCTTTCTTGAAAATTCCAGAAGTATCTAATGATAGTTATTTCAGCAAAGGTATTTATAAAAAAAATCTGAATTATGAGCATATTCTACTGTTCATGTATTACCGTTTCAATCATTCGTACACTTTAATATTTTTTAACACTGATAAACATTTCAAAATATATTGCACGCATTACTGGTCTTAAATATTATTAACAAAACCTTGTAATTGAAATTTAAAATTTTTGTCAGTTAGCTGCTACGGATAAATTGAATTTTAAAATTCCCGTATACTTGTTTTTCATTTCGATATTAACTACTGTTTTCGAAAGTATACTTGATGCTGAATACAGTTACTCATCTTCACGGTCATAATGACAATCACTATTATTATGTTGGTATACTCAATGCCCATATAAAATTAATAAGCCTTTTTTTGATAGATTGAACTGAACAGATTTAGAAATGCTTACTTTTAATCTTAAACGTTCATTTTACAGTAAACGTTCATTTTACAGTTTAATTATATTTACTTTTCGTTGCGACATTAACTAGCTTTTTCAAAAATTCCAAATTCTTCGTTCCCTTTTAGGTATAGTTATTGAAAAACACTGATATCAGTCAATATTTCATAAAGAGTTGCAATTTTTATCTTTGATAAAAGTACATCAAAATCTGCTACACTGATCGATTCAAACCCCGCAGTGGAAAATAAAATGTAAAGTAATTTACGCTTCCTTTTCAGTTTTCAGTTGTAAATAAATCACAAAATATGAGCATTGATATATAACGTCGAAATTTCAAAAATTTTTTGGTCAACCTCTTTCGGTTTTGGGACAAAGACATTACTTTTACTTTTTTGGAATATTTGCATATTTTTCAAACTTTCATTACAAATGAATGCAATTTACACGTAACTACCTTTTAAAGATTATTCAGTTACTTTTCTACTCACCAGTGATTTTTCAGATATACAAAAACGGCACATCTGATTTAGGAAACAATTCTAAGAATGAATCATGATCCAGTGATATGAACATTGTTCTGCTGAGGAATGTTTGCAAATGAATATAGCAGTACGAATTACATTTATTTAGAAAAGTCTGAATATTTGTAGTTTATAGTGAATGATTTGTATGTTTTTTTGTTCCTGCGATATTAATGTTTTACCAATTTTTTTTAAAGTCTAGTCTGTATGTTTGGGAGCCTTAAAATTCATTTAAGACTTAAACTATTTACTTAAGCATAAACTTGTGATCACGATTAATTTCATGTCATCATTTCCTTTAATATATATATATATATATATATATATATATATATATATATATATATATATATATATATATATATATATATATATATATATATATATATATATATATATATATATATATGTTTATATATGTATATATATATGTTTATGTATGTATATATATATGTTTATGTATATATATATATATATATATATATATATATATATATATATATATGTATATATATATATATATATGTGTATATATATATATATATATGTATATATATATATATATGCATATATATATATATATATATATATATATATATATATATATATATATATATATATATATATATATATATATATATATATATATATATATATATAAAGAGAGAGAGAGAGAGAGAGAGAGATTACACGGAGCGTGTTTTTCTCCCGTGTTAAAATATTATTCCTGCAGTCGTCATATTCTTTAATTAGTTGGGCGAATGGAAGGGAATGGTTCACAAGAAATTCAACTGCTCTTTAAATCCTTATTTATTGCGTTCTTGAAGTAACTATGCTCCAGGGTAATCTATTTCACGATCTATTTCACGTAGCCATTTTATCGACCTACCCGGTACGACTGCCGCGAGCTTCCGCTCTCAACGAAAATCACACGCAATCTACCGCCAAAACTTAATTTCCTCCGAGCTCCTGCTGCACGGCGCATGTGCAGACCTCAGCCTTGGTCATCTGGACCCTTAGAATTGCTGATAGTACAATTTAACTTCACGCCCAAAGACCTGTACCTTTCTAAAAATAAATCCCCTCGCCTAGAATTCTTCGCTTTCCGCTCAAAGTCGCTTATAAAGGATGATTCCCCACTGAAAAATACGCGCTCTTTGTAAATGAAATGTTAGATTTTTATTATTCTAAACCCCCTTTCCCCGTACTTCTCAACTATATTTCGACAGTTCAGTTATGTTTTGACAACTTTCCCCCTCCCGTCCCTCTGAAGGCGTGCACACAAAGAGTCGCGAATTCTCTGCGACATATATATATATATATATATATATATATATATATATATATATAAATATATATATATATATATAACAGTTCCGTAACTGACTGACTAACAGATACTGCACAGACCAAACTGCTGGATCTAAAGGGCTGAAATTTTGCATGGCGATTCTTCTTATAGTTTATGGATGCACTACGAGAGATTTTTGAAAAATTCTTCTTAGATTTTTTTAAAATTGAATTTTTAAGCTTTTTTGTAACATTATTTAAAGTTTGCATTTAAAATAATAATTTCAGCGTTATAAAATTTACATCACAAGCAAGATCATAAAATTTCCTTTAAAATTAAATGATTTTCGAATATTTACTTCCATTTTCTGATTTTTGGTGAATTTTTAAAGATTAATTTTTAGAATTTAATTTATCAAATGCCGATAACGTGGTTTTTCTTTTTGTGATACTTTTCTTTTTGTGATACAAATTCATTTTGCTTCACGTGCATAACAACGAAATAAATTGACAAAAAAATTAAAATACGGTAAAAGATAAAATTTAACCATTAGACTAATTGAGATGGAAGTGTTTTACGAATTTAATTCAAATTAGTATGTTTTATGGATATTAAACATACAAATTAGTTGCATTCTCTGACTGTTGTATTTAATTTGAATATTTTCTTCTACATTATTTTGTCTCTAAAAATATCCGTTATGATTTATATATTGGCATTCATTGAATACATTGACCGTTGTATTAATTTGAATGTACTCCGTAGCGAAGCACGGGTAATCAGCTAGTTCCTTTTATGATAATAATGAACATAAACCTACCAAAGGGCCTGAGGATGTCTAGTGGTTGCATGTCGGCTATCGGCGCTGAGGGTTCTCGGATCGAATCCCGACAAGCGCCATTAAATACCCCCGTGTCCGTGTCGGATATGAACAAGGTAAATCTGTAGACCGGGAAGTCCCTCTTTGAGTTCAGAGAGGGTGGGAGGGGGTCTGATCCTCCCAGATTTCACTCCTGGGCGTGCTCTGTAAATATTGAGGTGGCACCTGGCTAAATTGGACTCCTACCCTTTTGGTGCCATTATAAACTGGAGTCGCACTCCTCGGTCCGCTTGCCTACATTTACCTGATCTGGAATACTTCCGGTCAGGTGGCATTAGAAACAACATACAACAACAACAACAATAATAATAAACGAACCGATCATGAACCGTACAACGTACTGAACCGTACAACTTTCTGTACTCATGAACCATACAACAACCGTACTGTTTTCTAATTGTTACATGTTCTTTTTTATAGGAAATAAAACCCCAGAAATAAAATTGAAATGGTTTATAATTTTTATAATAGTTAGGTACCTAGCATTTGTGTTTTATCAACTTATACTGAAAGATTTGTTTTCGGCTTGGTTCCTGAGACATGGATATTTTATCACTCTAATTAAAGGCTACCATGAAAGTTAACATTTACTCAATATTTACTGAAGACTTTAAATAAAAACTTGGGATCAAAATAAATTTGATGCCATTCAATTCTTTATGATTATATATTTGACACCCTTGACCATAAACATTAGATTTTTAATCTGTACATAAGGAATAAATGAAAAAAAAATATCGTTGGCCTAATTAACAAACCACGTAACTCCAAAAAATCAATTTTAAATTTTTCATGCTATTACATTTGTTTACTAAAACAAAAATCGTATTTTTTGGTGTTAAGCGGTTTGTTATTGGTTTTAATAAAACCAATGTAATAGCATGAAAATCCCGAAATTGTTTTTTTTAGCTACGTGGTTTGTTATTGGTTTTAATAAAACCAATGCAATAGCATGAAAATCCAAAAATCGTTTTTATGTTTTGAGTTACTTGGTTTGGGGTTAGTTTCAATAAAATCAATGTATTAGCATGAAAATCCCAAAAACGTATGTTTTGGAGTTACGTGGTTTGCTACTTAGGCCAACGATATTCTGTTTTTCACGAATTCTTCCTATTATCAGCTTCTTTCACTAAACAAAAATTTCTCTTAAGTATTTTTTTTTGGGGGGGAGAGGGGCTCAGCCTCACGGAGTGAACCGTTTTTGCAAACCTCTTTATATAACAATATCTAGAAATTAAATGAACAGTCTATTTGCACCCATGTTTGAAATACTAATGAAAGTATCAATTTTAGAAAACATGGTTTTTTATGAATCAAATTATTTGTTTTAATCTGCAATTTGAACTTATTTTATGCGATGAAAATGATTTTTCGTCTATCCGAGGAAAAAAAATCAAATGACGCACACATGAATGATCATTTGAAAACCAACTCTCTTAAGTTACCTTTTATGACCACCGAAATGACGCTTTTGTAACAAAATGCATAATTTTTGTCAAATCTCATGGAGCGGCCTATTTTTAGAGAGAAAACGTATGGTGAATGCAAATATACACACTTTATTTCTTTACAAAACGATTCTAGGAATTATCGTGCCATTAACCTTGTTTCTGTCTTTGAAATACTAAAAACAAAACTGATATTTAAATAGATTCTTATATATTTTTTGTTTAAAATAGATTCTTATATATTTTTTGTCTACTTGGTGAAGAAATGAGAAAAACATGTACTGTTTTCTATGTATAAAAGTTATCTATCGTTTGCTTTTACGACTAAACTGAAACTTCGTCTTGTTAAGAAACCCACAATTTATGCTAGGTCTCATAGAGTGACCATTTTTTAAACTGGTTACATGCAAGAAATGAAAGTATATGCAATATACCTTTTTATAAAATGAAGTCAGGGAATCTATCTGACCATGCTATTTATTTCTACGTTTCCTGTAATGACAAAAACATGACTACAATTGAGTGGTGTGGTATTGAGTACCAGTTTTTTTTCCCAGTACCAGTTAAATTTGAAATTCTGACCTAAAAATTTGTAGGCACTCTGTTTAGGCCTAAAGGAGTACACAGTTAAAATTTCATAAAGATTGCACTTCCGGTTTCGATTTTGTGGGTGTTCCATGACCTGGAATACTGGGAAACTAGCGGTTTGAAAAGTGCGGCTAAGCGAGCATTGCCGTGAAGCGAACAAACAAAGAAAAACGCACGCACACAAATAAAAACACAACAAAAAAAACTTGATTATATATGATTTTAACTGTAAATAAATATTTAGATTTCCTATATACAAAAGCAGTTCCTAAATACAAAAAAAACACACAAATGAAAACACAACAAAAAAGAACTAGATTATGTATGATTTTAAATAAATATTTACAGTTCCTATATACAAAAGCAGTTCCTACACTTAATATTCACTAACCTATTTTTTTTTGCTTCGTGATATTTTTGGAAGCACGTCAGTCCCTTCTGAAAAAAACACAAACCAACATTGCAGGTTTTGAAACATTGCAGGTCCTCGAGTTTACAGTTCGTAAACTCGAGGATGCCAGGATGCTGCTCAGGCAATCGACGAACAACGAGGATCCCGGAGGACTACATTGCACAGAATTTGGACATAGGCCTATTGTTCCGAGGTATACTGTCGAAATTGAACCGGTTTGGACTGGCTAAGTTGGACAGAGAGGTCGCCAGAGAGAAACACGTGTTCTAATGCGCAAATCGCTCTAGTTTCCCAGTGTTCCATATCGTGGAACACCTTTTGAAAATATTTCGTTATTGCTATGGTTTCCGTATAAAAAATTTAAAATAATATAGAATAAATAGTTTAGAGTGCAGCCAATAAAATAACATAGAATTTTTTTTCCTAGCAATTTTTTTTTGTATTTAAAAATGATTTTTAAATTATGGCTCTGAAATATGGCTCTTTTTTATAACGCCACTGGAGCGATTGTATAAATGGGCTTGTTACATACTGCCATGTATTATCAAAAAGAGTAGGTTAAAGGAAAAATTAAGCTAATTCCTTAATTTTTAGCCGAATTTTCACGGTTTTAGAAGCGAGTAAAGTTTGGTGTTCCACTATGTGGAACACCGGGGAGCAAAGGGTTAACTGATTGATTTACTATGAGAATAATTCCTTGAATCAATTTTGAAAACAAAATGGAGATTGTTAGTTTTGATCCTATACCTCTCAAATTTTTTAAACGTTGTCTACTTTTTTTACAACAAATTATTTTGATTTTATCTGTCGTTTATATTTATTCATTTAGAGATATTTTTGGCATACACAGAACATTTACAGGATATTGCTAGTTCTGATCCTATACAACTCAATATTTAGGTAACGTTGTCTACTTTTTGTACAACAAATTATTTGATTTTTTTCTGTCGTATATATTTATTTTATTCGTTGAGAGTTACTTTTGGCATACGAAGAACAAACGAAAAACATTTACTATTTTCAACGAATAAAAAATCCTCTTTCACTGTCGTTTGTGACTAAGCTGAAACTATGTAAAAAAAGAAAGCCCAAATTTTTATTGCTTTAATTTTCATTTTTAACTCATGGAATTACTTTGAGAATGATTCCTTGAATGAATTTAAAGAAAAAAAACAGAGATTGCTAGTTTTGATCGTATACCATGCAATTTGTAGGAAACGTTGTGTACTATTTGTACAACAAATTATTTGATTTTATCTGTCGTTTACATTTATTTTATTCATTGAAAGTCATTTTTAGCATACGTAGAGAAAACTAAAAAAAAAAAAAAACATTTATTGTTTTCAACGAATAAAAATATCTCTTTTGCTTTTTTTGTGACTAAGCTGAAACTATGAAAAAAAAAGAAGAAAATACAATTTTTTATCATTTTGATTTTCGTTTTTAACTGATTAAATTACTCTGAGAATGATTCCTTGAATCAATTTAGAAAAACAAAATGAAGATTGCTAGTTTTGATCCTATACCACTGAATTTTTAGGAAACTCTCTCTTCTCTTTGTACAACAAATTATTTGATTTTATCTGTCGTTTATATTTATTTTATTCTTTGAAAGTCATTTTTAGGATACATAGAGCACACGAAAAAAAACATTTGCTGTTTTCAACGAATAAAAAATTATCTTTCGCTGTCTTTCTACGCTGAAACAATGTAATAAAATAAAAACCCAAATTTTTATCACTTTTATTTTCGTTTTTAACTGATTGAATTGCTATGAGAATGATTCCTTGAATCAATTTTGAAAAAAAAATGGAGATTGCTAGTTTTGATCCTATACCACTGAATTTTTAGTAAACGTTGTCATCTTTTGGTACAACAAATTTTTTGATTTTATCTGTAGTTTATATTTATTTTATTCATTGAGTGTTATTTTTGGTATACGAAGAACAAACGAAAAAAACATTTACTGTTTTCAACGAATAAAAACTCTCTTTCGCTGTCTTTTGTGACTAAGATGAAATTATATATAAAATAAAGAAACCCCAAATTTTTATCACTTTAATTTTTGTTTTCAACTGATTAAATTACTATGAGAATGATTTCTTGAATTTTGAAAAAAAATGGAGATTGCTAGTTTTAATCCTATACTGTTCAATTTTAGGAAACGTTGTCTACTTTTTGTACAACAAATTATTTGATTTTATCTGTCTTTTATATTTATTTTATTCATTGAAAGTTATTTTTAGTATACGAAGAACAGTCGAAAAAACAATTACTGTTTTCAATGAATAAAAAATTCCCTTTCGCTATCTTTTGTGACTAAACTGAAATTATATATAAAAAAATAAACCCAAATTTTTATCACTTAGTGAAATCGAAATACCTTTTCTTTTTCATTCCAGGGAGACTAAAAAGCCAATGAAAGATTTAATATAATTTCTTTTTCACGCAGAGCTTTTTAAAGATTAAATCGTAGGACATAATGCAATGAGAGGAGGTAAAGAAACTACGCGACGTGTTCACTGAAAAGCAAGTGTAAAAAAAAGGCGTTATTAATCTGCATTTTAGCTTGACAGCTTTTAGACCCTAATTACTTCAACTGAATATTGTCAAAAGTTTGAAATACTGAATTGGATGTTTTATAAACACCTCTCGTTTAGAGAGGGTTATTAACACGCTGAAGATGAAAAATCAGATGCCATTTCTTTTTACTGAAGAAAATGAGAATATCCTGAATTTCATTATGACAGTATGTCACATGATAGCTAACTTATCTAGACAGCGGAACAAATGCTCTCTCTTAATTCAAGCACAGTTAATATCCGAAGGAGTAACGCGACGAGGAAATGTCAGATGTGAAGAAAAAACATTTGTTTTGATCTCCTGAAAAATATTGTTATGAATTGACCCTATTCATAAGTAAACATAAAATTTATGCTGGTGCAATCTAGGAATGATCAAAGTGTCATAAAAGTGGACCAAACGGGAATTATTAAAATGCTAGGCTTCTCATCTTGCTCAAAAATTTTAATCAATAGATTTTTTATTTATTAATCCAACAACCATCACATATTGGAAGGAAAAAAATTTAGAAAATAAGATATTATTAGGTATTTAAAAGATTGCAAAAAGTAATTGCGGAGATGGTATAAAGTGGATATATGGGACTGGGAAAAAGATGGGTGATTGTGAATAATGTATAAACGAAATTTAAGTTATTTCAAAGAAAAATCATGTTATTAACTTTTAGAATAGTAACTTTTAATTAGACAACAAATATATATCTTTGACAAGAGAACACTTCAGAGAGAAGGGAAAGAAATGAGTTGATGTAATTGTGTGCGATTACACTTCTAACAGAGAGTATTAGAGGAAATTGTTAAGAGTTCCGTAGACCTTGAAAAATAGACATTTATTCAGAGTTGGTAAAGCTTATAGAAGCTACAACGGAGATAGACACATAGACACAGACAGACGGAAAAAGAAAAAAAACATCCCATGTATTTATAAACTTATAGAGGATCCCAGAAAGAGCCAATAGTAACTTTTAATAAGATATCCAATAGAAATTGTTGATACGAGGGTAAATCAGAGAGAAGGGAAAGAACTGGGATCCCCTGCTATTACTAACATAAACAGTTTTTTCATGGAAATGAAAATGTTAAACTTCCTCTCACTTCTATAGGAATGTATATTAGTTTTATAGATCAATCATTTATATATATATATATATATATATATATATATATATGTGTGTGTGTGTGTGTGTGTGTGTGTGTGTGTGTGTGTGTGTGTGTGTGTGTGTGTGTGTGTGTGTGTGTGTGTGTGTGCGTGCGTGCGTGCGTATGTGTAATAAATCCAAAGGAGAGATGTCGGACCAGGGCAGGCGAATGTAGAGAATAGTAAACTGTCGCGGGCGATGCAATACAGGCCGGGGTGTAGTCGTGGTTGGGCATCAGTAAACGAGTGGCTGGTACGAAGAAGAAAAACTTTGAAATTCAACTCCAGGAAGGAAGAGGCGAAAGTTCGGTCATATTTTCAAATATTTATTTCAACATACTTCCTACTTGACAATTTATACGTCGGACGAACGTACATTATCAAATTTGTCCCGAGCATTACTGACAAAGGGTGAAAAACGCCGCAGCGCAAAAACTACATATTGCAAGGAGATCAGACACAGACTTCGCAGAAATCGTGAATTACATTAAGGAAATCACTCAGATATTTTCCATCGCGGAAATAATAAACCTTCTTAAAAACATTGCCGAAGCACTTCGTGCTCCGGGAGATATGCATATTAAAATGTTGGAAGTCTTTAAAATCATTTGCAAATTTTTCTGTCCCGACCCGTGTTTGAACCCAGGCCAGGATGTTTCTACTTAATCTTAGTATTGATTTTTCTGCTCTCCCCTCCCGTCCTGAGTCTTTATTCAGGTCGGATTTGGTTTTCCGCTCTTCACTCTTGAAGTGTTTTGCGTCGTCATTACGTCTGTAGTTATTTCTTACTTTTACACTTAATTTTAAATTTTTATTCAAGTAATACTAGTTTTATACTTTTAAGCACTGATTTTATATACCACGTTTGTATCGCATCCGTGATATTGCACTGATGTATTGTATCGCACTGATGATAGCTACCAGTGATAATGTCTCATCTTGATACTGGAGATAAATCCACTTGGACTAGGCACTCCAGTTTGTATAAAAATTTCAGCAGTCAGACACAGCAGACCCGCGAAACTCTAGTTCCATGCCCTTGAGTACAGGCGCGCTGAACTTTTTATTGGTTAAAACGTGACACCTGACCTCACCACGTCGCATCGGCCGACTTCACGAGGATCACGTCATACCTTCTAGAACAATCTTCTTATATAAGCTTTCTGTCCACATGTGGACTTCGGGGAAGATATAATAGATTAATTTAGTTATTCCTAGGTCAAATTTAAATGAGGGATAATGCTCTGTTGCGATAAGACAAAGTTAATAAAGGGAAAGGTTTGAAATTCCTTTTATATATATATATATATATATATATATATATATATAAGGTTAATTTCGTACATGCGTATACATTTTGTACAGCAAATTAAATGCAGTTGATAGTGATAAGCGGTGATAAAATAATTTCCTACGAACAAAAGTTATTTCATCATCCTATATCGAAGAGTACATTCAAAATATCCGCTCTTAATTTTAACTTAAGTCCCTATTAATGGAAAACTAAGAATTCTCTCTTTATTATCTTTTCACTTCATTTATTGAATCAAGGTTATAGCGTGAACAAGTATTTTAACCTATTTTTTCCTCGCAAGAAAAAAGCTTTTAGACATAAAAGCGCGAAAGATAAATCCATTAAATATAAATAGCAGCTACTAGGAAATTGGGGAAAATGCTTGAACAATCTGCATTTTTACTTGGCAGCTTTTAACTCCTAATTATAACATCAAAACATGCTACAATGATAGTACAGTTCAGGTGTGTTATCAGTACGCAAAATATCAACTTAATTGTGATTTAGTATTCTAACGACATGTCAATAATAATCTTGTACTAAAGCAATTAGATTTTTTTATAATTCGAGTACGAAAAGATGTCAGAATACCGTACCAGAATACATGAATACTTGATGTCTTTTTTTCTGGCCCATTGAATATTAAATACCACTTATTTGAAACAACAAAATGCTCTTATTTTTCTTATAGGAAATCATATTTTACTACGCCTTGTTTTGTACAAATGGAAGAGTTCAAAAATGACTTGCGTTAGAATTAATATTTATGTATGAAATCAGAAAACCGTTGAAAACATTTGAAATTTTTTACAATTACATTTCGCGTTTATGCAATTACATTTTACGACGGATGACTTAAACCATGGAAAAAGACCCAGACATCGAAATTCACATCGTCGCAGAAATGACGACAATACGAATAGAATTTTGAATACGAATATTGGAGCGATCTATGGGTATACGGAAAACGGAGAAAAGAAATATGAATACAAATAATGTAAGGGGGTAATTATCCCTACTTCCAAAAATCTCCAATCCATACGGTGAGAGAAGAACACATCAAATGAAAACATAGCCATATGTACCATATGAAAACGACTTTATTATTTTTTACATCCAAGAATTGACAGATTCTTTTTTTTGTTGCCATACAAGTGAATGTTACTTTACCGTTATTTTACTTTTTCTGCTGCCACTCGATAGAATATAACGTTGCGGTTGTCACGTCAATCACTAGCAGTGTTACAATTAAAATACTCCAGAGACAATAAAAAAACCACTACTAGCAGTCACTAGCCCCCTCTACCGGGGTTTTCGGAAAACACATAAAATGTTTTTTTTATATTTAAAGTACTTAGAGAAAAATTTTCAAACTAAGCTTTTCAACTTTGACAACTTTTCAAAATTACTCTATTCTGGTTGGTTGGTTGGTTGTTTTGGGTTTTATGGAGCAAGGTCCAGATAGGAAAAGTTATGCCAAACACTCGTCAAGAGAGAGAAGAACCAATGCTCATGATTTAAAAAGTAGACATAACGAAGAACAGAGGTCAAAATGGTGGCAAGAACAAAGAAGCTAAAGAAGGGAGATGTAGACGGTGGTAAAAACAGTCATATATAACAGGTGATAAAATAGTTATATAAAATGGTGAATTTATTTTAAAGTACTTAGTGAAAAATTTTCAAAATAAACTTTTCAACTTTGATAACTTTTCAAAATAATTTTATTCTGGTTGGTTGGCTGTTATGGGTTTTATGGAGCAAGGTCCAGATAGGACAAGATGTGCCAAACACTTGTCAGAAGAACCAATGCGCATAATTTAATAGGTAGACATAACGAAGAACAGAGGTAAAAATGGTGGCAAGAACAAATAAGCTAAAGACAAGGAGATGAAGACGGTGATAAAAGCAGTCATTTATAACAGCTGATAAAATAGGTATATAAAATGGTGAACTGATTTTAAAGTACTTAGTGAAAAAATTTCAAACTAAGCTTTTCAACTTTGACAACTTTTCAAAATTACTCTATTCTGGTTGGTTGGTTAGTTGTTTTGGGTTTTATGGAGCAAGGTCCATATAGGACAAGCTGTGCCAAACACTCGTCAAGAGAAGAACCAATGCGCATAATTTAACAGGTAGACATAACGAAGAACAGAAGTAAAAATGGTGGCAAGAACAAATAGGCTAAAGACAGGGAGATGTAGATGGTGATAGAAACAATCATATATAGCAGGTGATAAAAACAGTCATATAAAACGATGAAGTAACAGTAATATAAAACGATAAAGTGTAAATATGGTAAGAGCAATTATATAGAAATATGATAAGAAGTCAAGAGTGAATCAGATAAAAGCCTGGGGATGAAACCGCATAATGGTATTCCGGATTTGCTATGTTATTATGTCATAATGTATTTTCCAGTTTTAACAGACACTATAAGTATAACACTCCATCGGGCGCGTTGATCTGACAGATACACGAGTGTCAATACCTCTGCTTTTGTCCCCTAAAACTTGTTCTTACGAACTTGACCTTATCAGTATCTGTCCATCTGACCACCTGATCCTTTGAAATGCAGTAACGACCAGTTCCGTGTAGGAGTATTTCCCGTTTTGAAGATTGTTTGAAGTTTTGTATCTGTTAGATAAACGCGCCCGATAACGTTTGTCTCTTGAAGCTTTGTGGAAGTATGGAGATTCCCTGTACGTTTTTGATTTATCTTTTCCCTTGATGAGTGCTAAACGCTTTTTAGATTTGAATAATCAAAAAGGCATTGAGCTAGTTCATAGTACTCTATTTAGTGATGGAAATGAGGAATTAAATGCTGAAAAATTTTATGAAAGTGATGATGACGAAGAAGATATTTTAGAAACATGTGAAGTTAATTCTGATAGCAGTGAAAGTGATTATAATGACTCAGAACTTGATGATGATGCTAATAATGATGATTTTTATGTAGGAAAAGACAATAGTACTAAATGGGCAAAATGGATCGGAAGAAAAAATGTCAAAGGTAGATCGCAGAATATTATCACAAAATTACCTGGAGTAATCGGAAGTGCGAAAGGTATAAAATCTATATACGGCTCTTGGAAGTGTATTTTTTTTGGGAAATGCAGTAAAGAATACATTTCTGCAGTTTCTAATATATTTAGTAGAGAAAGAGATACAAAACTAACAGATAATATTGAAATAAAAGCCTTTATCGGTTTACTTCTATTAGCTGGTGTTTTGTGAAAAATAAAAATTGTAAACAAATATAAATAAATAAAAAAAGGTCCGGGTGTAAAAGCCGGAACCTAAAAAGAATAAAAATAGGAGATTTAAAGTAATACAAATTAACAGAAAACAGATAAAACAGATGTATCTGACAGATACACCGCGCCCGATGACGTAAGTTTCGAGACGCACCCGACGGAGTGATAAGAATACTCTGATATAGTATCAAAGCTTTTTACCTTAGGATGCATTGATATTCTTAACTTCGATTGAATCTTACTTTGTTATATGTCAAAGAATGGATTAAATTAAAGTATCAGTTGAAAATAGACAAATTTTTGGAATTTTTTTTTAGTTTAAGGTAAATTAGATAATTTGTTTGTTTTCGGGGCTTTGTAGTCCTCTTTTTGCCATACTAGTGGATACAAACATTCAAACCCAACGCTGGACTTGAAACCGCAGGCATGGGTACCAAAATCTAGTGCGATAGCCGGGAGACTATGAATATACAGTGAATTTTCTCTATGGAGGCCAGCATGATTCCGAGAAAATGTGGCCATTGTGAGGTTGGACTTCTATATGGCGGCTAATAATGGTACCGAAAAAAATGTGCTGTTGTATTATACTATTTACTGTATACTATGTTTATATTTTGTTCTTCAGCGCTTGTCTTGAGTTTGGCGCAGCTTGTCCTGTCTGGATCTTGCTCTACAACAACAAACCAACCAACCAAACAAACAAAAATGCGGTCGTTTTGCGAGGTGGTTGGCTAGAGAGGTTTCACTGCATATATAATTAGAAAAATGAGACCCAGGAGAATAAAAAATATCACATTTGATATCTTTTCACTGAAGTGTATAAAAGGCTGTACAACAAAAGATCACATTTGGCATGTAGCCGAACTTTAGTCTCGTTGACTTTCTAAGAGACGCAAGATCACTTAGGTTAATGTCCCCAAGTTTTCTGGGATGTATTACACCGATTAATTTTTGTTTAAATCTTAGCAAAATCTATCTTTATTCACTTGTATTAAAATAATATTTTAAAAGATAAATTACTAATTTTTGAAAATTTCTTTCAAATTATTTGTCGAAAAGTTTTATTATCTTAGTTTGAAATGATCTGTTTTGATTTATAACTGTTAAGCTTTAGTTGCTTCGTCAGCTATTAATTGCATTTTTACGTTATTGTAAAAGTTAATTTTTGTTAAATATGAATTTACGATTTTTTGTTGAAATGTAAAACACAGTTGATTGTCGTTGCAACTGATTTAGTATTCTTTCTTCACGGCTGATGTTTGATTATTTTCTGTTTCTGTTATGATTTCACTATACTCAGAATGGGTTAATCCTTGGAAAAATATATTTTCTTTCTTCCGTAATCAAAATTCAAGTATTAAAAATTCAAGCTGAGCGTAATGATATATTACTTAAATATAATTTACCATTATTTTCACTTGAAGAATTCCGAATTTTTGGAAAATTACGTATTTCCCAAACAAACATACACAAATAATATTCTGCTATAGATACTAGGCCAACCAGTGCATTCTAAACAAAGTGTAATAAAAGTATGAAATGTTCATCCCATTACATAAGAATCCTATTTTGTTGTTTTTCCCCTTAAAATAAATGTAGCAGATTTTCTTTTGCGTTTCATTCCATTGCTCAAAAGTAACTGTACAAAATTAATCCAAATCTTACAAAGATGTGATATTTGAAAAGTGGAGTAACGTCTTTTCTTCCTTTAACTAAATTTAATATGAGAGCGTGATTAATAACTACTTTTCATATCTGCAATTTGTAACAAAAAATACATTTCCCCCATTACTTTGGTTTCTTTGATAAGATCCAGAATTTCATTTTTTCCCCCTAGAAATTAATAGACACTCTTGACGTTTCCTCCAACTTCCGAGGCAGTTCGCAGTGACAATTTATTATCTCTTCATGATATGAATCGCATTAGCTGCAACCATGATCACAACGCTCACACACGAATCAAAAGGAAGCTATAACTCATTATTTTTGTTGCTATTGGTCAACATGTTTGCTACCGAGACTGAAAGATTCCCGAAGTAATTGCGTTCATTCTTCCCCCGAGTCACGAAATGGCAACATCTCTTTTTACTTCTTCCCTTTTAAAACATTCATACGAGTCGCGGTAAACAACCCCTGATTAAATCGATGACTGCGTGGCAGAATTAGGAATACAACAAAATTATGCTTTATATATCATTCGGAAGGTTTCTTTTGCTGAATGTGTCCCTTTTTTTTGTTGTTGCTCGAAACAACTCAAAGTTTCGTGTTCGATTTATGGTGGAAGTGCTGCTCTTTAATTAATGTTGCTTAAGTTTTGTGCCGTGTAAAAACACTTTGATGAATCGCACGTGAGTGCATGGTTTTTAAATGGCTGCCCCCTTAAACGCCGCGGCACGCGAGACGCGTTTTCTGGCTACTTTCCGAGATCGTTATTGATTTTCTTTCTTTAGGATTCTTACAGATGTCAAACAGAACGCGTGGAAACTTTTTACTAGTTAGAAATTAGTTTTCGTCTGAGAAATGTAGTTTCTTAAAATCCGGATAGCAGCAAAAATGCATCTTCTATTCGTTCTTCTGTAAGCTGAAATCGAGACAAAAGAAAAGAGATTTTAATAACCATAGTTTCGAATTTAGGGAATTGGAAGTTCCTAGAAATTTGTACGATTTGATACAAAAGTCAAACACATATGGATAGATAAGGGAATTCTCGAAATAAAGGTGGAGACATCCAATTTTAAATTTCTTATTCAGCTATAAAATATTTGGTCTCCGGTAGAAATATTTCTATACTCAATAATAGACACAGTTGGAAAAATAAAATAAAATTTCAAAATCTTTTTTAAAATTTAAGGAGCATTATAAATTATAGATTATTTGACTTTTCATAGTACTGTGAAATATTTATTTACAGAGAAATGTGACTTGTTACTTTGGAATATATTCACTGGTATATTTTTACCTAGTGCTTTAGTTCTTAGTCAATTGTTATTACAAAGATTCCTGATATTTTTAAAATCTTTGACATCAGGAGTTTTATGGATTAGGATGTTCGCTCCACAAGTCACAGCATGACTGTAGTACTGTTTGGTAATATACTCAGGATTATGTGATATTGTTTGTAAGCATCAAGATGCTGGAACTATAAGTTGTTTGTTGTTGTTTCCAAACCCCTTGGTGTAGGAAATCCTACACCAAGTCCAAAGGACCTGTTGTCCTTGGCAAAGGGTAGTAAGAAGCTTCACTTTAAGGCGAGGTACAACTTGGGCTGAAGACTGACTTGACCTCGAAGAACATCGGTCCCGTAATTTTGATCCGAGTCAAGTGATGAGACCGGAACACTTAACCCCGCACCTCCAGAGGTATTTTGGAGGACATTGCAGCTACGACAGATTGGGAATATATAGCTACTAAATAGTGGGAATATATATAAATACTAAAATGAAGATATCTAAGAAAAAAAGTAAATTTTTTTGTAGTTAAGAATGGTGTTGATTAACCAACTTGAACAGTCCCACACTAGAAGCAATTATAGATTTATTAACTTAAGTACCAAGCTAAACTAACGTAGACTTACGTAGAAACTACATAAAGTACAGAACTAGACTTACGTAGCGAAAGCTGCGATATATATCGCCAAAGCTCCACCTACCTACCATCTCCCATAACTTGGTCCGTCGAAATGATATACCAACGCTCTTGCAATGATATACCTCTCGCAAACGCTCTACTTTATCTCTATAATTATTTTAAAAAACGTCTTAATAATAGGTTTTAAAGTTGCTTAAAGGGAAAATGCAACAACAGGAAAACCAGATAAATCATACATACAACCGGGTAAAATAGCTTTATCTGCTTTAAAGAAACCAGCGATACCAAACCACATATGCAAAACTGTGGTAACCTTATACAGCAATATCTAATACTCTAAGAAGTTGCAAAATGCAAGATTCAGGCCAGTAAAAAGTAGTTTCCTGCAGCAAATGAGAAGTGAAATACAATTTTAAATATTAACAGAAAAAAAAGAAAACACAAGAGGAAAATATTGATTCATCTTTGCAAACTTCTGTTATTTCCGAGAAATCTCGGTTAAAAAAATATAAGCAGATAAACATTTTATAACGCTATTATTTTCTCAGATATGACTAAAAGGGCTAAATAAAATGTGTCGAAGCACGCCGGCAAAAAAGCACAAACATACAATAAAACACACCAAACAGAGATTCGACTAACAATCTGTACGTGAAATTAACCATACTTCTCAACTCATCCAATCAAACGAAAGAAATTGCGTTTTTCAAGGAAACGTATCTGTTATCCTCGCCGATCTTCAAAATTTTCCTGTATGCATTTTTCTAATATTCTCGTGTTCTGTTTTTTTGCATGAGAGAGTAAATTCTAAATATGATGCAGGGAATTTCTTTTAAAATTAACTTCAAAAAAATCTTTTTACTGATAAATATCAGTATTTCAATGTCAAGTACAAAATTATTTACTTCATAAATAAAAAACTAAATGGTTTTTCATTTAATTTCTACTTTAAGATACAAAAATCAGAATTGAAAAAAAAATATGTTTTAGAAAATTACTGAGACGGATTTTTATTCTCCATTGTGGGGGCTGAATATTTGCGCGGTCTTAGACAAACAAATTCTTAGAACCCCCTCCTAAATATAATTTCTTAAGTACAAAGATTTCGATAAAATACCCTCTAAGTCAATAAAACCTCAACCAGGAACCGTGGCCTAGTTATATATGATGATTTCTATTAGGAAATGCCATCATTATGGCACCCCCTCTAAATATAATTTCTTAAGTACAAAGACTCCTATAAAATACCCTCTCAGTCAATGAAACTTCAACCAGGAAACGTGACCTAGTGATATCTGATGATTTCTATTAGGAAAGGCCATCATTATGGTACCTCCTCTAAATATAATTTCTTAAGTACAAAGACTCAAGAAATTATATTTAGAGTCTTGAAACCCCCTCAAGTCTATAATAGGGGGATATTATAGACTTGAGGGGGTCTATAATATCCCCCTCAAGTCTATAAATATATAAAATACGCCCTCAGTCAATGAAACTTCATCCAGGAACCGTGGCCTGGTTAAATCTGGAGATTTCTATTAGGAAATGTCATCATTATGGCGGTTATTTCTGACGAAGAACGTGAAACGATAAATATTTCCTGATGACGTCATTTTCAGTGTGAAGCAAACCGACAAATTTACATTAACAACAAATCAGACTTTCCGTATTTGAATAATAGTTGATTATTGAATCTAAAAGTCTGTTTTCGTGCCATTTTTCTATCGTCAACGGAGTTTCTCAAACTTACCCGGTTCTTCCTGTAACTGCCCGACAGCCTTTAACCTGTAACCTCTAATTTGTAACTCTAGAATTTCCCCTTTTTTTAGTAATCAGTTTATCTTTTTGTGTTTATTAAATAGAATTTTACAAATAAAAATATTTTACAAGAATAGTAGTGTTGTTTACATGCAGAAATTTACCAAAATATCATAAGTGATATATTTTATAAATTTTATAACTGACTAGATGTATTACCCTGCTTCGCTCGGGATTCAGTTTCTGTTGTTATTTTTTTCAATGATTAGCCTCCTGTTATGATGTTCTACAGTTTTCGCTAAAATTTTTTTTTCGGTAGCAAATAGCATTAGTTTGTTGTCGGTGCTGTCATTGTTTATCGCTTTCCTCTCCTTTCTATGTTGAAACTCGAAGACAATCGTATGTTCGACGCATTAAAAGTTTCTTCATCAGTCTCACTGCTTCGGATCACTACAATTCGAATTCTGTTACCTTCGAGCTCTTGGGAATGTTTTTTCATCAGATTCTTGTGTGCGTCTAACTGCATTTCGAATTCTGTTGGCTTCACGCTCTTCTGTTTTTATTCATCACATTGCTCATTTATCAACAATCTTTGATATTCTTCCCTTACTTCTGCAGGATTTAAAGTTGCTCTCCTCTTTTTGGGCATTTTAAAGCAATAATTCACAGCTAGTCAATAACGTTTGAATGGAATTTTTATTATAGAAAAATAATCAATAATGTTTGAATGGATTGAGATCACATTCAATATTAAAACACAGCAAATCTGGTAATTATTATAGAAAACGTATATACACGTATTTCATGCTCGGAATTCTTTCTCAAAACTAAATCGTCTGCTACGTTTCAATGCCACTTTCAGACTTTCTTAATTATAATATACACGCATTTCATGATTGTAATTCTTTCTCAAAACTAAATCATCTGCTATGTTTCAATGTCACTTCAGTTATATAAATCATCGCGTCAAGGCTAAACGCACGTGTTTTTAGCAAAGTCAACGTGTCCTGCAGTATATTTGAGTTTGAACAGGTAGCTTGGGATAGTTTCAATTCATGAAATGGATAGATAAAACATTCATTGAAAATGAATGACTTTCCATCCTTATATTTTCATTTTTAAAAAGAAACATTCCGGCGTTGCCACATACATGAAAATAATATATCAAATTCATTCTTGCATGCGACAATATATGAATAAATCACGTTTTTAATTCATGTCTATTTATTTTTACGGAAATGGTGTTATTTAATTGGCAACAATGAAATGTTACAATGGCTTTGAACAAAAATATCCGAGGAAATTTGGCGATTTTTTTTGGCGATTTTCAATATCCGTTGATACTTCTAACATAATTCGGGAATGGAACGTCGTAGCGGAATAAAAATAGCCTATAACCATCGCGCAAGTTCAAGCAGTAAGTTGACCAAGTTTCATTGCAATCGGATGTACGGTACGGCAGCGCATAAAATACGAACAAACAAACAAACAAACATTCATTTTTATATATATAGATATCAGTGATAATTTATCAATGAGTAAAATTTTAGAAGTTAATGGGATTTTTATTCCAACATAATGATAGTGCTAAGAAGATATGTATAGGATTATTAAAATTCCTTATTTAATCCGTCAGATTACTGATAATTTTTGTATTAAGGCTGCTGTGTACTAACCCTACTGCATTCGCCCACTTCAATGTTAACCTAAGGAGAAAATATGTCTATTTAGTCACATAAAGGCTGATAATCCAATAGAAATCGTGCTTTCAGATAGCCTGAAATTTTTTGCACCTTGCAATAGGATTCGTTTTTTAAATTTCGTCCACCAAAGAATTTATGAGCGCTGAAAACACACTATAACGTATTTTTTACCCGAGTAATTTAAATTTTAAAAATATTATTTGCCTTTTTTTTTAAAAAGAAAGAAAAATTCCCCTAGGGGCAAAATTTTTTTCTCTATTACGGAGTATATTTAAAAAAAATATCTTTCAATCCAAGTCGGCAATCCTTGGACACATTTTCTCCATTTGGTTAACATTGAGGGGAAAGAATCCAATAAGGTTTGTACACAGCAACCTTAATTTTTCAACCTTTTCCGCATTTGTACTCAACCAGCATAAATTCCTTTTCTAATCATTCTTTAGTGCTTGCCTTTTTCGCTTGGAGTATTTATGCTTGTTTAAGTGAATGTTCCATCTTATCTTAATTGTTGTAAGAGAAAAAAGAAGAATTAAAACGAATCTATCTAAAAGAAAAAAAATAAAGTACAAAGAAGATTTTTCGGGAAAAAAAACTTATTTTCTTAAGACAAATGCTTCAAATGTCTTAAAACAATTCTCTTCAGATTTGGATATATGCCACTTTCCGTTTAAGAGCCCACTTATTTCTTGCGTTAAGTCAACATGCGTCGGATGTATAAAACATATGCCAAATACGCAGTCCAAATTGTTGTTAAAATGTTGGGAATAGTTTGCTAACTATTCCCAACGCGTTATTTATTACGTCTACACATATAAGATAATTGAATAATTCACAGCATTTCAACATTCGCTAAACTTCTGATATCATTTGCATAACCTGACATGACCCAGAACTTAACATTAGAATTTATGATATAGAGATATTTACAGCTCCTGAATTGGCATCAATGCATAAAAATCCACCATTCCGTATAGGGAATTAAATTACATATCAGTGCATTTAAGTTTCCAGGAAAACAGTCTTACGATATAAATATTTAATTGAACATACTAACTATGTTATACTTGTAGGATATTCTTTCGGAAACAGTTTTCTTAACTATAAGGAAAGTTGTTCAAACCCCCGTGTGTTTACGACTGATGTTTTGGGTCAGAGACATTCCAGAAAATGAAGGAGAGAAAACAGTTGCCAAATATGGAATGAAAAAGAACTGAGACGACGTGGGCCTCTGTTCTCTATACTGTACTAGCTGAAAACCCGTACTTCACTACGGAGTACATTGAAATTAAATACAACGGTCAATGTATGCAATTAATGCCAAAATTATGTTTAAATCTATTTATAATGAATACAACGATCAATGTATGCAATTGATGTAAAAAAACGAAAAATATATTTATAAAAAAATCGGAAGGGATATTTTTATAGACAAAATAATGTAGAAGAAAATATTCAAATTAAATCTAATAGAACATACTAAAGAATATAGTACACTTAGTAAAGTACAGTTTGAGGAACATATCTTTTACTGTATTTTAATATTTTTTTGGATAATTTCCAATCGTTTGCCCCATTACCAAGAAAAAAAAACCATTTTTTGTCTATTTCTTTGGTATGAACGTGACGATAAATTAATTTAAAGTACCAGAAAAAGAAATCCCGTGATCAGCATTTAAGAAATTAAATTCTGGAAATTAATTTTTAAAAATTCACCAAAAATCAGATAATGAAGGTAAAGATTCGAAAAACATTTCATTTCAAAGGAATTTTTATGGTCTTTCTCGTGACATAAATTTTATAACTCTCAGATTATCATTTTAAATGCAAACTTTAAAAAAGTTACAAAAACAGCTTAAAAATTTAATTTAAAAAAAATCTAAGGAGAATTTTTCAAAAATCTTTCTTAGTGCACCCCTACACCATAAGAAGAATCGCCATGCAAAATTTCAGCCCTTTAGGTACAGCGGTTTGGTCTGTGCGTTGTATGTCAGTGAGTCAGTGAGTCAGTCAGTTACGGAACTGTTTTATATATGCAGATTACATAAGAAATTTACTTTATACTCGGTTATATACAGGGAATATTGTATGCTACATGATTTCAAGCAATATTTCAATGCAATAAATAAGAAAGACGATTCCCTAACAAAGTGGTAAGATGGTGAAGATATGGCCCGGTCATAAAACATATTCAAAGAATAGAGGCCATAGTCAATTTCCTAATCTATATATTGAAATTGCTGGGCTGATTATTTGGGCAGTCCGTGAGAAAAAAATACTGAATCAATTTACTTAATTTTGGTCTTAAACGAAAGTTTGTAATCTGTAGATTTGTATTTATTAGCTATAATTTACAATTAACATTTGCTTTCTGTGCTTGCTCAGTGACATGTTTAAATCTGGCTTTATATACTCCCTTAGCACGAGGCCGCATAAACACATGAATTTGTATCTGCGCATGCTCTGTGAAATGTTAAAATCTGGCTCTAGATACTTACTAAGACGCCGAAACACGTTTATTTGTTTAATCCGAAGAATCTCTCTAGCTCTCTCTCGGCCATTTTAATTTTTTTGTATGTTTGTGAGATATCGAATTAAACCTGACAGAAATTGTTTATTTCGCGCTGTTGAGTAACCATATTTCTTTTTGCTGGGTTAAATATTAATATTTTAACTTACATATCTCTATTCTTAATATTATCATTTTCAACATGTGGCCAAGATGTGTTGAGTATAATTTGTGTAGTAGTATAACTAAAAATAAATAACCCAACAGAGCAAGATAATTATAAGAAGAATACAGACAAAAAACAAACAGAAATCAAGCACTCAGGGCTCCACGCACCAGAGGCAAGATTCTGTAGTAGCACTGAACCGCAAATCGAGGTAGCCGACTGGTCTCGTCATCAGGGAGCCTAACCAAATCAGTTACCTGAAGGGGAACTTTCTGAATAGGATTCAGGTATAACCAAAAGACATCCCAAGGCCCCGAGATCCCCATTGAAACATTTAGTAAAAAGAAAATGAAAAGACACAGACAACTTACAGTAAGGGCTCAACGCACCATACATGCAAATGCACATACAATCCTAATGAAAAGCCAAAGATGCATACATACCCTAATTCCGTAGGTGACGGTTATGGCGAAACAGCAGCCAATTTTTCCTACTAGTTACGTCACTGTAGCAAAACCACAGCGCCACACCTCATTGAAGTTTAAACAAATGAAAACAGAAACCCTATCCTAAACGTTTAGGAAAGGGCATTCTTCTTATAATCATCTTACTCTGTTGGATTATTTATTTTTAGTTATATTTGTCCATTTTCAATATGAGTATATGAAGCAACAGCGCAATCTTTTAATGAAAAGTTTTATGTTTTCATTGCTAGGGTAGGTTTTAAGTTAACTTGTTAGGCAGTCTATGCTCGCTTTTTAATTTTTTTGTTAGTTTGATTTGTTTATATTATTTTACATTGTGTATTGGTACATTTATTTACTAGACAGCCGTCATGTTTTGATGGCTACCAACTAGTTATAATTATGACTTCATCTGAAAACGCAGGAGAAAAGCCACTTTGTAGCTATATAATGCTTGCAGACGGAATCAATTTTCTATGTGAATGTCCAGGAACTTGGGACCAGAGGAAGTAGACTTGAGAAGAAACTTTGTAGGCTTCGGTAGACTTGGGCAGTGGTTTTTCCCAAAACATACTGTTAGAAGTTATCGCAGTCACTTGATAATTCTCTGTGGAAAGGTGGCCCGAGGAATTTGTTTGCTGTCATTCCAGGTCGCAGACTTCAGCAATAACTTGTCAAGACTGCTGCGTACGAACCCTACTGGATTAGCTCACCTCAATGTTAACCTATGGAGAAGATGTGTCTACTATTGACAGCTACATAAATGCCTATAATTCAATACAAATGGTATTTTCGGATAGCCTGAACTGTTCTGTCCCTTGCAACAGGATTCATTTTAGGAATTTTGGCCACTAAAGAAATTGATGAGCGTTTAAGACACACTAGACCAGATTTTTCTCACGAAAAATTTAAAATTAAAAATATTATTTGCATTAAAGAAACCGAAAAATTCCCCAAGGTGTAAAATTTCTTTCTCTATTACGGAGTACAAGTTTAGATAAAATCCAAGTCGCCAATTCTGGGACACATTTTCTCAATAGGTTTTCATTGAGGTGAGCGATTAGAACACGGCATCCTTAACGTAGTTCTATGCTCGCGTTTTTATCATTTGTAATATTAAACTGCTTTTATCGCCCTTACTTTTTCCGTACTGTGACTCCGTGGCGCAGGTTTTCATACTACTTTTATAGAACCTTGTGATTGCAAATATTTACTACTTAATGACTGCTGAATTTGTAAATCGAGCACTGCTAAAACATCTTGTAAATTTTTTGTAGTTAAATGTTTCAAGCTGTTAGAGTCTCTCCGAGAGATGGACTTGGCCGAAGGAGGATGCGCCGGTAAATCATTATTTCGTTGTTTTTCATGCAAATTCTTAGGTGTTTATGTAACACATAGACAACATCTTGAGCCGATAGGACAGTTAGGGAAGAGCCTTATAATTCCAATGCCTACAGAAGAAAGAAAGACAACGAAACTGTTCTAACGGTCAATCAGTTTTTGTCAATTATCTGGTTTTTGACCTTTTAGCGGTCTTTTTCGGATGAATTTGAATAACGTGATGTCTTATCTTTTGTGACAAGTTGGCTCTAGATACAATCCTTATAATAGTTGCCGTGTTCTGTAGTCGACTCTGTCCGTAACGCGTCCGGAGCGACCACCTCATATCCATCCATTTGGCATCCATTTTGTTTTATGAGTTAGGCTTAACAAGTTAAAAGTAAAGTTCAAAAAGATTATTTGCCAACTAAACCCAAATAATTGTAATTAAAACAGCGTAATATCGACACAAATCAACTTTATTTCGATCAATTTTATTTCAAAATTATCTCTTCATTAGAGAATTATCTCTTTTCCGCCACCTTTCGCGTTATCATAGTGTTTCTCAGAACTTGAAAATGTAAACACAAGTGAGTCATTCATTCACCGTGATTCGTTAATTTAAGAAAAATTTAATCAGAATTTTTTTCACAGTAAAACAGGTTTTCATTATTTTAACCATTTATAATATATATATTTTAATGTATACTATATATTTTTTAATACATAATATATAATATATATTACAATACAGTATTACAATTTAATATTACAATAATGTCGAATTTAGTTGCAAACTTGACGCATGCGCAGTGATATGTTCCAAACTGTACGTCACAAAAGCTAGCCGGTTCAAAAGGCCAAATCTTCAGTATACAGATTTTTTGCATTTACAACACATGGAATTCTATATATTCCACATCTAATACGTGTTTAGTAACGATTCAATAACTTTGTATGATTTTTAATCAGAATTTCTTTAGTTTATATATATTATTTTTGCTTAATATATATTTATACATATATTTATATATTTATACATATATATATATATTTAACAATATATAATATATGTACATTAAATTGAAATACACATGCAAAAATTTTTTGCACGTGAATAATTTGTATGATATTTTAATCTGATTTTCTTTATATATTTTATTTTTGCTTAATATATTTATACATAGCCTATTTATACATATATATAGCATAAGATATAATATATGTACATTAAATTGAAATACACATGCAAAAATTTTTTGCATGTGAATAATTTGTATGATATTTTAATCCGATTTTCTTTATATATTTTATTTTTGCTTAATATATTTATACATAGCCTATTTATATATATATATAGCATAAGATATAATATATGTACATTAAATTGAAATACACATGCAAAAATTTTTTGCACGTGAATAATTTGCATGATATTTTAATCTGATTTTCTTTATATATTTTATTTTTGCTTAATATATTTATACATAGCCTATTTATACATATATATAGCATAAGATATAATATATGTATATTAAATTGAAATACACGTGCAAAAATTTTTTGCACGTGAATAATTTGCATGATCTTTTAATCTGATTTTCTTTATATATTTTATTTTTGCTTAATATATTTATACATAGCCTATTTATACATATATATAGCATAAGATATAATATATGTACATTAAATTGAAATACACGTGCAAAAATTTTTTGCACGTGAATAATTTGCATGATATTTTAATCTGATTTTCTTTATATATTTTATTTTTGCTTAATATATTTATACATAGCCTATTTATACATATATATAGCATAAGATATAATATATGTACATTAAATTGAAATACACGTGCAAAAATTTTTTGCACGTGAATAATTTGCATGATATTTTAATCTGATTTTCTTTATATATTGTATTTTTGCTTAATATATTTATACTTAGCCTATTTATACATATATATAGCATAAGATATAATATATGTACATTAAATTGAAATACACATGCAAAAATTATTTGCACGTGAATAATTCGCATGATATTTTAATCTGATTTTATTTATATATTTTATTTTTGTTTAATATATTTATACATATATATAGCATAATACATGATTATATAAAATATTTATATTACATTGAAATAGATTGAATTAGCAGTATTGTTTCTAAATATCTGGCTGCATTAGTTAGACTGTACAAGTCTGATTTTAAAATCAGCTGCAAGCATGGTTTTTTTTTCCAAGAACGTTTTTTAATTATAAACTTCAATATTTTTTTAAAAAAACCTCACTGTAATAATTTTTAGTAAAGCATTCTATTGCAATGATAGTGTATCTTTTAAGGTGACTGCCTACGTTGAAAATTTCATTTTTTGACTATTTTGGTCAATTTTATTTTTTCCAGGAATCGTGCAATTCAATCTTTTCTCTTTTCAAAACCGTTTTGATTTTCATTCTACATCAATTAGAAGCAGAGTTATAGCTGTTTTAAAAAATGTCTGCTACAAAATTGAAGTGGCAAACAACTTGAACTGAGTTTTTCTCAGAATTATGTTTTTAGCCCAAATCTTTACCGTTATCATGATATTTCACACAATAATACATATAATTTGATAAAATTTTCGGGAAATGTTTTAGATGCTATTGTTAATGAAATGACGCTCAATAATTGATGCATAATAATAAATAGTTAAACAGTTTTTGTTTAGGCAGCAGCATATGCCGAAATTTTCAAAAGTGGGGGGGGGGGGTTACTATGAAAAAGTAGTTTTCAGCAATCAGTGCAGAGCTTGAACCTATTTAAGTAATATATGTAATCAGAAAAAATGGGGGGGGGGTTAACCCCCATAAATCCCTCCCCTGCATACGCCACTGTGTTTGGGGCTGTTTTTATAAGGAGAGGAATGATGAATTGGGGGAAATTTTCATATTGCAACATTTTTGCATTTTAAAATTTCTCTTAGATTGTGGGTCATTTAAGATAACTGTCAGATGTGTCGCATTTTAGCTAATTTTCATTGAAAATTACTTCAAATTGACCAATTTATAAAAAAGTATGGTATTTACTGGCAAGTTTTTGTTTATTTTTTAATTTTCAAATGCTATTTTACCATAAAAAACAAAAAAATCTTTAAAAAATGATTTTTAAAAAAAATTGGCTCCAAATGTAGGCAGTCACCTTAAAACAATATTTCAGGTGATTATAAGGGGACATTTTATTATTTTGTTTTGTGCCACTTTCTCGAATTATATTACTTTATTTTTCAGATCTAATAAAAAAAAGTATTAAAAAATTTCACCTTCAAATTAGAAAACAATTTAAAATTAACAAATCAGACAGCAAACATTCAAGTAAATTTCAATGTTCTAAATTGCAACACATCAGGTTGCAAAACAGTATATTATTTTCTAATATTCACGTTTTTACATGTACTATCTACGGTATGTACTGTATAGTAGTGTGCTTTTCAGAGCGAATACCTAACATAACGGCAAAATTTTCTTGAATTTTTAAAAGTCTGTAATTTTCCGATACCTTTCACGTTTTCATAGCGTTTTAATTAAATTAATAACAAGTATTCATTTTATATATTCGGGACATGAAAATGTAAACATGAAGTTAGTCATTCATTCATCTTTTTTTTTATATATATATATATATTTATTTATATTTTAACCATACTAGCCACTGCGTGACCAGCATGGTCACTTTTAGTTTTAAATTTCCTTTTGCAAAACAATGCAACTGAAAGTGACATATGTAAGGAATGTTACAATTACCTGTCATCATAAATATATATTGTTAAGGGGTATTCTCTATTAAGCTGATTCTAAAACATCGTGATCAAAAAATGTGAATTTCCATTACCTTAGAACAGAGTTAAAGATAAGACTGAGAAAGCCCACATCAATGATTTTAAAAATTACATCCCTCTTTGTATGTACTATTTTTCAAAATTAAGATATCTATACTTTATCATTACAACAAATAAGAAATTGCAGGGGGAAAATTTTAAATATAGTGTTGATTACATCACTCTCTGTATGAATTACTGTTAACAATTCAGATATCTACACTTAATCATATTAAATAATAAATTGCTGGGAAAATTTCTTCATTTATAAAATGGAGCAAAAATTCAGCAATTTTTCAAAATTAAGATATCTACACTTTACCATTACAAGAAATAAGAAATTGTTGGGGGGAAATTTTAAATACAGTGTTGATTACATCACTCTCTGTATGTATTACTGTTCACAATTCAGATATCTACACTTAATCATATTAAATAATAAATTCTTGGGAAAATTTCCTCACTTATAAAATGGAGCAAAAATTCAGAAAGTACTTAAAATATAGTGTGGATTTCAACTATGATATTCATAAAACTTCTTGATATACAGATTTGAGTATTTCAAAAGTAGGAGATACTAAAGCGACAGAATCAAAAGAATGGATTCTAGATAAACCTACATACAACTGTCCATGGTTAAACAATGGATTTGATAGGTCTAAACATGTATTGTCAAAAGATCAGCGGTTGTAACTTATGCGGCCACTACACACACGCGGTTTTAAATTGCGGACAGCCGCTGTTTACATCCGGTAGTTGCAGCCGTTGCCATTCGAAGTGTAGAAATATCGTAGATTTTTGTGCCGCATACCTACGCGTTTTATATATAGGGATTATTTTAACCAGATATTACAATAATATCAAATTTTGTATTTTCGGAAAGTTGCAAACTCGGCGCATGGATAGTGATATGTTCAAAAGTGTCTTTACGGTAGCGTGCTTTTCAAAGCGAATACCTAATATAACCGCAAAATATTTTTACATTTTTTTGAAGTGTTTTATTGAATATTTCTAAATTACCAGCACACGTGGCTTTCATATGAATTTCTAATATTTTAATAAGGTTATGAACCCTTTTTTTTATTGGAATGTTTACTTAATAACCGTCAAGTTTTGACGGGTACCATCTAGTCAATAAATAAAGTTTGTTAGTCTGTAATTCAAAATGTAAGGGCACAATAGGGCTTTTTTATAAGAGTTCGGTAATTTCTGGAAGGATAGGGAGAGTACAGAGGAGCAACCAACATTTGACTGTATTGGCAATTTTAATTCAAAACATTCCTCGTTCGTTGTTATAAAAGTAGACGGAATCAATTTAATTTCTATTACTGGTAATGCCTCATTAAGGTATAAGCATTTTTTAAACGACAATCTTATTTTGCTATCAGAAACCACCCACAAAATTTGTTACCTGCCTTGGAATGGCTTTGAGGAGAGGAAAAACGAAGTAAAATATTGATATCTTGAAGCTAACCACATGGTATAATGGTTACAAACTAGAACTTGCGTGAATTAGGATCGGGTTTTCATACCGGATAGTGTATGACTGTTTGTGTGTTGTTCTCTCATAGAGAGTAGTGCTAGTTTACTTATACAGTGCTCCTAAAATAAAGTAGTAAAAAATTAGAGGTGGTTATTGTTGGGAATCATAAATTTCTGTTCTCTATGTAATCTAACAATTTCCTAGCAACCACCAGATGGCACTGGGAATAGGCTCTGTGTGGCTGTGTCTGTTTTGTTCACACGCACTTCCTTAATCATGTCTGTAGTAGCTAGTTGTATTAATGTCGTCCGTAGCAATAATTGTATAAGTTTTGTGTTCATGTTTATTAAAGTAATTTAAAGTTTACCCATGGAATTAATTTGACTACTCAGTTAGTTTCACCGGCATTAGATGCTACAAGGAACATTTCTTCAAGAACTCTGTGTATCAACAGATACCAGGTAAGTGAACTGTTCACTACCACCTTTGTACGGAAGTTCATATTTGGAAGAAATAAACTAACAACAGTTATAAGTCATTGCCCGATGGAAAAAAAATAATCTATAGAAAATTGACAAATCTACCAAAATGCCATGGAATACATTCTTATAGTTCTATGAAGCTATGTACCCGGAGGAAATTGAAAGACCCTACTATAGCAATTCATTAAAGGTACTTTAAAGAAGACCAACTTCAATAAAGTAGGTCTTCTTTATTGAAAGACCTACTTTTATCAAGAATTAATTCACAGAAATTCTAATAAGTTATGGGTTGTTAATAGTGCATCTATTCCAGATCTTCCAAGGAAGGATTCGGTAGCCACGATCCGGGTATTAACTAGTCATGACTGTCTGTCTAAACATCTGAGCCACATGAAACTTCTCGAGAGTCCTTTCTGCAATATTTGTGGTAAACCACGCGTTATGGACTTTCCCACCACCATACCTTTGACGCACTATCGGCTCGAGATCTCTAGATCCAACATTGGGAAGCAAGAGCTTTTACCAATTGACCCGTTCCTGTTTCCTTCTTCGTTTTACTTTCTAGGGAACTTTACTTCATAGGATTACGTTCCTCCATAACGGTCCTCCGGAAAGTAAAGTTTCAGACACTAAAACCGTCCGTCCATTCCTCGCGAGTTATAATTTTGTCAGCGTGCCAAATCCAGTCTGTATCGTTCGGACAAGCAGTAAACAGTTAGACTGAAAAGTACCAAAATGCGTCAAAATTATAATTAATATATATATATATATATATATATATATATATATATATATATATTTGTATATATATATGTATATATATATATAAATATATGTATATGTATGTATATGTATATAAATACCTACATATATGATATATATATATACATAACACATACATAACACACACATACACACACACACACACACACACACACACACACACACATATATATATATATATATAATACAAAAGAGGTAAGCTACGATAAGTAATCCTACGTTAATAACCCGCAGTAGTTTCGTTAAAAGAGACAACTTAAAATTTTTTTTCTTGTTGTTGGCTGTTTTCTTGCATCTTTTTTCTTGTTGATTTTTGTTTATTGCTTGCCATTGGAAATAAAACCATTTTTAGTTTCCACCAGACACGATAGTTCCTAAAATATTACTGTTATGCTATTTTGATGAAAAATTATTAATTCATATTCTAGAATCATTGTTGAAAACTACGATTTTAAATATTTAATTTAATTATTTAAAATAAACTAGTTGGTACCCGTCAAAACATGACGGCTGGATATTAAATAAATGTATTAATACACACATTATACTCAACACATCATTGCCAACTGTAAAAAATCATAATATTAAGAATAGAGAAATACACTTTAAAAAATTACTATTGAACTCAATAAAAAGTAATGGGGTTGCTCAATGACAAACTAAGAACTTGGGATGTGTACTCAGAAACTCTCTAAGTAAAATGTAAAAATCATAATACTGAGAATAGAGAAATACACATTAAAATTTACTATTGTACACAATGAAAAGAATTATGGCTCTTCAATGGCCAGATTTAAATATGTCACTGAGCATGTGCAGAAACAAATTAATGTTTTTATGCGGCCTCATGCTTAGTGACTATCTAAAGCCAGATTTTAAACATGTCATTGAGCATGCGCAGAAAGCATTTTTTTAATTGTAAATTATCGGTAATTAATAGAAATTGCGGTTACAAAACCACATTTGACACATCTATATCTATCTATATATAAAAAAGTTCCGTAACTGACTGACTGACAGACAACACATAGACCAAACCGCTGGACCTAAAGTGCTGAAATTTTGCATGGCGATTCTTCTTATAGTGTAGGGGTGCACTAAGAAAGATTTTTGAAAAATTCTTCTTAGATTTTTTTAAATTAAATTTTTAAGCTGTTTTTGTAGCATTCTTTAAAGTGTGCATTTCCAATAATAATCTGAGGGTTATAAAGTTTATATCACAGGAAAGATGATAAATTTCCTTTAAAATGAAATCTCTTTCGAATCTTTACCTTCATTTTCTGATATTTGGTGAATTTTTGAAGATTAATTTTAAGAATTTAATTTATTAAATGCAGATCACGTGATTTCTTTTTCTGGTACTTTAAATAAATTTATCGTCACATGCCTAACAACTAAATACACAAAAACATTTTTTTTTCTTGCTGATGCGGCAGACGATTGGACATCATCCAAAAAAAATTAATTAAATCACAGTTAAAGGTATGATCCTAAAACTGTACTATATTAACTGTACTATATTCTTTAGTATGTCCTATTACATTTAATTTGAATATTTTCTTCTACATTATTTTGTCTATAAAAATATGCCTTACAATTTTTTTATAAATACATATATATATATTTTTTTACATCAATTGTGTACATTGATCGTCGTATTTATTCTAAATATATATATATATATATATATATATATATATATATATTTCTTTTGGCATTAATGGCATACATTGACCGTTGTACTTAATTTGAATGTACTCCGAAGCGAAGTGCGGGTTTTCAGCTAGTAGATATATAAAACAGTTCCATAACTGACTGACAGATAACGCACAGACCAAACCGCTGGATCTAAAGGGCTGAAATTTTTCATGGCGATTCTTAGTAGGCGTAGGGGTGCACTAAGAAATATTTTTGAACACTCTTCGTAGATTTTTTAAAATTACATTTTTAAGCTGTTATTGTAACATTCTTTAAAGTTTGCATTTCCAATAATAATCTGAGGGTTATAAAATTTATATCACGAGAAAGATGATAAAATTTCCTTTAAAATGAAATCCTTTCGAATCTTTACCTTCATTTTTTTGATTTTGGTGAATTTTTAAAGATTAATTTTTAGAATTTAATTTATTAAATGCTGATCACGTGGTTTCTTTTTCTTTTTGTGATACTTTAAATTAATTTTGTGTCACGTGCATAACAACGAAATAAATTCACAAAAATATTGAAATACGGTAAAAGATAAAATTTAACCACTAGACTAATTGAGATGGAAGTTTTTAAAGAATTTAATTCAAATTAGTGTATTTTATGTATATTAAACATACAAATTAATTATATACATTGACCGTAATATTTATTTTGAATATTTCCTTCTACATTATTTTTTCTATAAAAATACGCGTTACGATTTTTTTATAAATATATATATATTTTTTTGGCATTAATTCAATACATTTACCATTGTATTTAATTTGATTGTACTCCGTAGCGAAGCACGGGTATTCAGCTAGTATTAAAATATTTCGTTTGAGGCCAAAATGAAGTAAATTGATGCAGTAGTTTTCTGTTACCGACTGCCCAAAGAGTGGGCTTAGGAACTTAAATACATAGATGTTAAAGACAACAAAATCAAAACACTAATATGCCTTTGGTTAGGAATAGAATCACACTGTTTTTTGTAATGGAATAATCTATAGACAATAGAATACGAAGAAACAATTCAATCGTCTCTCTGCATACGCTTCGATGCTTGCATAGAAGGAATTCAACCAAGAATAACTGAATAGCTCTTTTTTCATAACTCACGAATCCATGTCTTGTCGCTTCAGTATCTTTTGGCTCGAATATGTAGAGATGTTCCAGTAACTATTGTTGTTCCTTTCTATCGATGAAATAGGGAAGCCGACGTCTGGCGCAAACATTATTAATAATGTATTCACAAAACCAATTTTATTAAATATAACGCGTTTTGCTCCAAGTGTGACTTAAGAACGTTTTATTTGTTTCTTAACTTGGATGGGTTCCATTATTTTCATCAGAGTGTGACAATTAGAAGGGTTTCTTGCTTTATATCAGTTTTAAATGTACAGTGCAACACCTCCACATTTCCTTTGTATGGAATTCGAAATTTGTGCCCCAAAACAAAAAAGAATTAATATCATCTAAGATGTAATAACGTTTAAATGTATTACTTATCAAAAGTTTGTCTAAAATAAGAAATGTATACATCAAAATGACGTCTAGTTTTTGTAAGCTATTATCTGTACTCTAAGTACGAGAATTATATATATAGTTCGTACTTAAAGTACGAAACATTTTCATAGAGGTCGAGTGGTTTTTTATCTAAAGAAAGTGGTTCGTGGGCGACAAAAGTTTGTGCACCACTGACTTAGGGCTTGTTCACATAGGAGTCCGTTGCGTAGCGTTAAGGGAAAGATGACGTTGAGACGAAAATAAACCAATCATAGGCGTTAAAAACTCCATTGCTAATCGTTTGGAGGTTTGTCATTGGTTAAATATATTTCAATACTTTAACGCTCCGCAGCGGACTCCTATGTGAACAGGCGCTTACTCTACTCTCCAAAAGTATTTCAAGTTTGAGAAATCTAACTTTTTTTCAAGAAAAAGCCCCCCAAAATAATATTTTTTCAATACAACTGATATTTATTAATGTCAATATGTTCAATTAGTTTAAAGACAAGATATGATTAAGTTATTGAATAAAAATGATTATTTAATTTTATAAAAAATAGCATGCAAAAAAATTTACAGGTTATCAGAAATCGGCACCCATTTTGGTTCACCGGGATAAAATGAAATAAATAAACAACTTCAAGTTTTTCTGAGCAGAAAAGATAATAAATGAGTGCAATTGAACCGAAAAGCATTTAATAGGTTGTTGGGCCGCCTCTGGCTTTGATCACAACATCCATTCTTTTAGGCATGGAATCCACAAAGTTTTGCAACACTAGGTTTTGCATGAGTCCAGACTGCCTGGTTCATACAGCAAAACACCCAGAAAGCCGAATAGTGTGGGGATGCATGTCATACAAGTCAAATGGTCGACTCCATTGTGTACAGGGAACTATGAAGAGTAACTAGTATATTAGTGTGCTGAAGGGACGATTGCTTCCTAGCGCTCATGACTTGTTCCCAAGGCAGAAATGGATATTTCAGCAAGACCCTGCAATACATTGAAAAATGCAAGAAAAAAGTTTTGAAATTAAATTTAATTTCATTGGAGTTCAATTCTGAACTCTAAATCGAAACATTCCTTACTTTAGGTTAAGGCTAAATTTGCAAAACAAGGTATTAATGTTCTCCTATGGCCGGGAAACGCGCCAAATTTAAATTT